>MU280263.1:0-93458 GCA_022385635.1 Xylaria scruposa | reverse complement strand
TAATTTATAAAATTAAAAAATTATTATATATTATAAATATATAAATATTAATATAAATTATTATTAATATATAATATTAAAAAACTAAGCTAAAAGTTTTAATTAATATAAAAGCTTAAATAAGCTTTATTTTTTTATAAATTATTAATAAATTAAAAATTAATTAAAAATTTAAGGACGTTTTATATATACTTATAACTATTAATAAAAATTAAATTAAATATAATTAAAAAAAGATTAAAAAAAAAACTATAATAATTTTTTTTATTATTTAAAACTATATAAAAAACTTAATATTTAATATTATTAATATATTATAATATAATATAATTTTAAAAATATTTTAATTATAATAAAATAATTTTAAAATAAATTAAAAAATTAGCCGTTTTTAATAAAATATATTAAAAAAAAACTATATAATATTATAGCTTAATAATAAAGCTTTATATAAGTTTAAACTAATTTTTATAATTAATATAATAATAAAAAAGTTATAAATTAAAACTTAAAACGAAGTATTAAAAAAGTATTAAAAGTTTAATAATTTATTTAATATTAAATATAATATTAAAACAAAACTATTAAAGTATATTAAATAAAATTATAAAATTTTTTTAAAAAAAAAACAATATTTAAAGAATTTTTTATTATATTATATAAATAAGGAATAATTATAAAAATTAAATAAATATTTAAAAAAAAACTTAGTAAAAAAATTTATATAATCTTTAATATTATTTATTAAATTATTAATTTTATAAATGTTAAAAAAAACTTAAAAAAAATAAAAAACCTTAGTGGCGATTATATGTTAATTATTAAAACATAAATTTAAAAATAATTAAAAATATAAAACTATTACTACGTATTAATAATTTATAAAATAAGTTATATAAAATAATATAGTTTATAATATTAAATTTATTAAAAATATATTATTAAATAAAAATTAAAAAAAAAAATAAATAAAAAATAATATTTAAAACATTTAAAAAACTATTTAAATATTTAATAATATTATTTAAACTTATTAACGTATTAATAAGTTTTTAAGTAATAATTATAAATATTTTATATAAATTTATTAATAAATTTATAATAATATATTTAAACAATATTTTTATTTATTTTAAAAACTTAAATAAATATAAGGTTTATATATAATAAGTATTATAAATATTAAAAAATGTTAAATTAAAAATATATTTTAAAAAAAACAAGTTTTATAAATAAAAAATAAATTTTTTTAAATTTATAATTACTTTTAAAAAAGTATAAATTTAAAAATTTAAAATTATAATAATATAAAATTAATTAAAACCAGATAATATTAAAAAAATATAATTTTTTATAAGATTTATAAACTATGTTTAGCTTTTTATTATAAACTTTAATAAAATCGCCGCACCTTTTATAAATTTAATAAAAAATAAAATCTTTTTTTAATAAATAAAACAAGAATAAAAAACATTTAATAAAATTAAAGAAATTATATTAAATAACTTTGTATTATAATTATTAAACTTTAATAAAAAATATAAAATTAAGGTTAATATATATAATTATATAATAAAAAACAGCTAGGTTAATAAAATAAAAATAAAAAACTATATTTTATAATATTTTTTTTAATAAAACTATTAAAACTATAGTTAAATTATTAAATTTATAATAAAAAATTAATAATAATAATAAAAACATTTAAAAAATAAAAATATTATTTAATTAAATTAAAATAATTAATTAAAGTTTATTTAAATTATAAAAACCTAACTATGTTTATAACTATAAAAAAATTAAATAAATAATAAATAAAATAAATAAAGTTTTTATTTTAGTTTAATTTTTATATTATTTATATTATAAAAAAAAAATATATAAATAAATATTTTAAATTAATAAAAAAAACATAAATAAAAAATATTTAAAACGAATTAAATATTATTATATAAAAAATTAAATAAAAGCTTAAAAATAATAATAATTAAAATAATAAATAATTATAATATTTTAAATAAAATAAAAAAAACATATAAAATAAAACAACTTAAAAGCTTTAGCTTATTTATAATTACTTAGTGATTTATATTTTATATAATCTAGTGGTGTAATTAAATGGTTTATTATTAATTAACTACTTAACCTAGCTTTTTGTTAAGCTATAATTATTAATAACGTTTTTAACACTTTTATTAATTATATTAAGTTTATAATATAATAATAGCTAAAACGCCAGAAATAGCTTTTTTTACGTAATAATAACGCCTTTTAATCCATGCCCTTTAATCCACGCCCTTTAATTGAGCCCTTTAATTAAGCCCTTTAATTAAGCCCTTTAATCAAGCCCTAGGCAGTCGACAACAGCCGCAGAAACGCCTCTGTCGTGCTTTTGTTCTAAGCTGCAGGCAAGTTACCAAAACTTATTAAGCTATTTAACCTGCTGTTATATAATAAGTTAACTGATTTTTTTATTTATTAATTTTTTAAAATATTTTAATAAAAACTATTTTTTTAATATTATTAATTTTATTTTTAGGAATATTTATTTTTTTTTTTATTTAATAATTTTTTATAACTTTATTAATAACTTTTAAATATTAAGAATTATTAAGATATATAAGGTTATATATAATAATAAGCTTGCACTTTTAAATAAAAGATAATTTATAAATATCTTATATTTTAATATTTTTAAATGCTTTTAATAATTTAAAAATAGCTTTAATTAAAGCTGTGTTCTTAAGGCTTTTTATAATTAAATGTAGTAATAATGGGTTTTTTTTTTTAAGCTAAAATAATACTTAAAAAAACTATTAAAAAGGACTTTTATATTAGTTATAATAAAGGATATAATAATAATAAAAATATAGTTATAATAGTAATAATAAAAAGTTAAAAAAATAACTACTTTATAAAGCTTTTGCTTATTTTTTATTTTTATAATTAATATTTTATTTAAATTTAAGTATATATATTATATTTAATAAAGTTTAGTTAGTAAGCTTGAAACAATTATTTTTTTTATTAAAGTTTAGCTTTTAAATATTAATAAAAAAAAGTTTAGCTTAATATGTGCGCTAGGTCCGTTCTTGTATTAATTTTAACGCTTTAATATAATAAACTTACTTATATAATAATTAAAAATTTAAAGCTGCGCTTTTAAATTATTATATAAATCGGCTATATAAAGTAGTTTTAATAATATTAATAACTATATAACTATTATTAATTTTATTATATATATATAATTAAATATAAAAAAAAAGCAAGCGTTATATACTTGTTAAATATTTTAATAAAGATTAAATTATTATAAAATAAAACAACTTAAAAAATAAATAAAAATATTAAAAATATAATATAATAAAAAAACTAAATAATATTAATATTATAAAAAGGTATTTATATTATTAAAAATCTAAAAAAAATTAATTAAAAAATTTTATAAAAATATATAATATAATTATTAAAAAAAATTTAAAACATAAATATAATTATAATAAAAGTTTAATTTTTTAAACTTTAAAATAATTATTAAAAAAATTATACGAAAATATAACTTATATAAAAAAGCTAAAACAATATAATATAAACTATACGGATTATTATAATTAATAAAAATCTTAAATAAAGCATAAAAAATAATCGTTTTTAATTTTATAATTAAATTATTAAAGTTAAAAAAATTAATAATAAATATAAAATACGATTTTATTTTAATTATAATTAAAAAGTTAATAAAATATAAAAACTTTATATTATATAAAAAAGTAAATATAGCTAAAAAACTAGCTTATATTATTTTATAATATATTTTTAATAAATATAAAATTTTAAAAAAAATCATTATTAATAAAAAAAGCATAATAACTTTAAAATATTAATAATTATTTATAAAAGCTTTAAAAATTAAGCATAAATTATTTATAATTTATTATTTATAAATAAATAAATAAATAAAAAAACTTAATTAAATATGAAAATAATATTTATAATATTATTTAAATAAAGAATAAAATAATTAAATAAAATTATTACTTATTATAAAATATATATATAATATATTAAATAATAAAACTATAAAAATATTATTATTTAAAACTAACTATAAATATAACTTAAAAAACTATAAATAATTATATAATAAAATTATTATATTATAAACTAAAACTAAAACAAAAAAACTTATTGGCTTATAATAAAAACTAAAAAATAAACTTATATTTATTTAAAAATAAATAAAAAACTATTTTAATAAGTAAAAATTATTAAAGCTAATTTTAAAAAAAAAAAAAATAAGGTTTATTTTTTAAAATAAAACATTAAAATAAAATAATTAAGCAAAAAACTTAATTTTAAATAAATAAAACTATTTAAAATTAAAAAAGTTATTTTAAAAACTAATTATTAATTAAAATTATTTAGAAAAATAAAAATATACCTGATCTTTTATATATTCCTACTTAAATAAATATTAAATAACGCCACGCTAAAAACTAAACTTAAAATAAAACCAGATTAAAACAAGTATAAAATTAAAAAAATATTATTATTATATTAAAATAAAACTATATATAAATATTTAATTAAATAAAAAAGATATTTATATATAAAAAATATTTAAAAACTTAAAAAACATTTAAAAAATATTAATTAAATAGTTAAACAATTTTATTAACAGCACTTAAATTAGCTAAAACTAAAAAAGCGGGGTTAACGTTTTAAATAAAAAAAAAACTTAAAAAGCTTTAATTAATATTAAAATTAATAATAAAAGCAGCTTATTTAATAATTTAATAAAGTTTTTTTTATTAAACTTTTTTATAATTAATAAACTTTATTTCGTTTAAAAATTTAAAACTATAATAAAAAAACTTGTTGTTTTTAGTTATAAAAACGTTGTTTTGTTTTTTTAACTACTTAAAACGAATAAACTGTTTTAAAATATTATTTTATATATAAAAAAAGGTTTTTTATGTTTGTTTTATAATTTTTTAAAAAGAATTTAATTTAACACGAGCAGCTTTTTGTTTTTTATATATATAACAACGTTTTTTAATAATATAAACTAAATTAATAAATAAAAAAAACATAATATAGCTATAATTATAATAAATATAAATAATATAATAACTATTATAATTAAAATATTAAAAACATGTTTTATTAAAAAAAATATATAAAGTATAAAAATTAAAAAAAACTCCGAACTTTTTAAAATAATTAGTAAAATACCCCTGCTTATAAGCCGAACAAGATCTAAATATAATAAAAAAAAAAAACTAAGATTTATAAAAAAATAAAAAAAAAAAAAAATAAACACTTACTTAAAATTATTAAAAATAATAATTTTTTAAAAAAAAAAGGTAATATTATAAATTAATAATAAATAACCTATTAAATAAACTAGGACTAGGCGTTAAAGGTTTAATAAAAAATAAGCGTAAAGTTATAATAAGCAAGCTAAAAAAAAATATAACCTAGTTATAATTATAAGTTAACAAGCTATAATAAAAAACGGTTATATAATAAGTTATTAAAATTATTAAAGTTATTAAAATTATTAGCAAAATAATTAAAACAACTTAAATAATTAAAACAACTTTTAATATTTAAATAAAAAAAAAATACTATATAAATTATAAACATCTCTTATATATTCCTAGCTATAATTTTTTATTTTTTATTATTTAATTTAAACATATATCTTATTATATATAAACATAAGCTTAACAACGATTTAATAATTAAAATTGTTTAAATTAATTCTCACGTTAAACTTATTTTTAAAACATACCCCAGTAATCCTTTATATATATTTATTGTTTATAAAGCAGGTCGTTATATTTTTTATCTTTTTTACGTATTTATTTTTTAATATCTTAAGCCGGACAGCTATAAAAGCAGTTAATATAATAATCCTTTAAAATTACCTTTATATGTTATATTTTTTAATAAAACATTATCCTAGCTATAAATATAATATTAGCCGGCCTTAAGTTAATTAAATAAATTTATATAAATAAACAAGCTAAGTTTAATATTAAAAATATTATAATATTAATAATAATATTTAAAAATATAAGCTATTAACTTAAAGCTTTGCTATTAATTATAATATTACCTGCTATTTTTTTAAGTATGTTAATTTTACTAAAGAAATTATTAATATTATTAATATTAGTTATATTAATAATAAAACTACTTTTAACCTTATTAACATTTAATAAATTATTATTCTTATTAAATAAAAGAAAAATATTAGAATTTTTAGTTTTATTAATAATAATAATTTAATATACATTATATAACATAATAAAATAATAAAAATAATAAAAATAATTATTACGTTAAATCCGCTTTTAAAAAGATATTTAAAAAAAAAAACATTTTTACAGCGATTTAAATTTAATAGCTTAGGCCCTAGATTAATTACACGTAATAAGTAGGTAGGTAAGTACTTAAGTATTAAATATTATAAGTCCTAAGATCTTAACCCTTATGTAGTTATAAGTAGCTCAAACTATAGCTAATATCTACCTAGCTAAGTACTTATTATTAATCTTATAATTTTTAAAAATTTTTATATATTAATATATTTAGCTATAATACTATTATTTATAAGCGTTATAATTTTAAGTATTAAATAATATTATATAATAAAGTAAATACACTTATTTAAACTAATATAAGCAGGTTTATTTAATCTTTAGCTTTATTTTAAAAACTAATAAATAAATAAATTATTTAATATAAAACTTAATATTAATTAATAATTAATAATTAGCTTGTTTATTTTTGCTAGTTTTATTTTATTATAATATAATCTGCCTTAATATTTAATAATTTCTTAGTTATTTTATTTTATAAATTATTCACGCTAAAATAATATAATAATATAAAAACTAGCTGCTAGCTTATATTTACTTAAAATCTTTAAAGCTTTATTTAATATAAATACATATTAAACTAAAGTTTATTATAATATATTACTTATAAATATTAATATTATAAAAATAATATTATTTTTTATACTTTTTAAATAATATTATATATTAAATATTGTTTATATTATTAAAAATAAAGCAGTAAAACTTTAATTATATAAGTTATATTTTATCCAACCAAAAATATTTAAATAATAAAATTTATTTACTTTATAACACGGCTTATAATTATACTACTTAATTAATATATTAATAAAAATAATAATAATTAATAAATTAACATATATAGCTTTTTACTTTTAATAAATTAAAAACTTTATATTTATTATAATAAAAAAAATAAATTTATATAATTTTTATTTTTATAGCTATATATTTAAATTAATATAAATAAATAAATAAATTAACGTAAAAAATAAAGTAGTATTTAAACTAATATAAAATAAAACAAACTATTTACTAGCATAATTTATTTAACGCCGGGGCCAGGGTTAAAGCCGGGGCTAAACTAACTTTATATTTTAATTTAATTTAAAAACAAGTAATATAACAAAAATATAGCTAAATAAGTAGCAAGCTAACGCGTGCTTATATTATGCCTACGTTATATTTAATAAAATTATACAAGCTTATTAAAAATTTAAAACTATATTTTTAACTATACTTTTATTTATATTTTTATTTATACTTTTAACTACACTTTTATTTACACTTTTAACTATACTTTTAATTACACTTTTAATTACACTTTTATTTATACTTTTAATTTTATTCTTGTTTACACTTATTAATAGTTATAAATATAATATTAAAACAACTATACTTATTTATTAACAACAATAAAAAAAACGTCTTTTTAAGACCAGCCTTTATAATATATAAAAAAAACCATTATATATAACAAAAAAAAAATGCTTGTAATAAAATCTAGTATTTATTAACATTAAACGTATAAAATATAATATATTATAAGCTATTTAATATAAATAAATATATAATATTACGTTAAATTTTAAAAATATAAAAAAATTTAATAAAAGTTATTTATTTAAATAAAAACATAAATAAACGTGTTATAAAATATAACTAAAATATATAATTAAACCAAGCTATATTTTAAGATTTTATATTAATATATTATAATTTTAAATAAGGCAAAAATAACTTTAATTTATAATTAAAATAAATATAATAATTTATTTAAATTATAATATATTATTATATTAAAGCTAATTATTATAAAGTTTTATAAAAACACGTATAAAAATAATAATAACAATAATAATAATAATATTAAAAAAAATAATAATAATAATAATAAAAAAAAAGATTACTTATTATTAAGCTAAAAAGTTAAGCAGCTTTATAAAAAAATAACTAAATATATTAAAAAATTTTTTAAAAATTTTAATAAAATAACTAATAAACTTATGTTATTAAAGCTTATTAAGTTTAATAAAAAAATTAAAAAACTTAACTTTAGTTTAAAACATTTTTATTTATATTAATTTTTAAAACATTAGCTGTATATTTTTTACTTTAATTAATATATAATTATTAATTATTTTTAAATATATTATTATTAGTTTATAGTAATATAAAAAAAAGTAGATAATCTTTAAGATTTATAAGAAAAAATATGTTAAAAGCGGCTTTTTTAATAATTAAATACTTAAACACCTTTTATTATAAACTTTTTATATAAAAAGCTTAGCCTTTTTTTTATAACCAGCCTTTTTTTTATAACCGGCTTTTTTTTTATAACTGGTCTCCTTTTTATAACTAGTTTATAATTATATTAAAATAATTATAATAATAATATTAATATAAAAAATATTAATAACTTTTTAAGTATTATTATAATTTTATATATTTGCCTTAAATATATAACTATAAAAAACATTATTTTAAAGTATTTTATAAGCAACATATAACTAAGTAATTATAATTATTACAAATTTTTCGTTAAGGTTAATAATGTTAATTTAATTAAGCTTATAAACTTTAACAAAGTTAATTATATTATAATAATATTATATTATAAGCTCTTCGTTAATAATAAAAATAATATTAATTAAAACTTTAAAAAATTATTTTATAATAAACATTTAAATTTTCATTTTATTAAAATTATTAATATTATTTAAAAACTAAGCCTAGCATATAATTATATCTGCTTGCTTATTTTTATTTAATTTAAAACAAGCTATTACGTTTAACCTTTTTAGCTAGCTATATTAAATAAAATAGATTTTTATAAAATAATAAAGAAAATTAAAAAAGATTATATTATTAATACTTAGTTAAAATTTAAAGGTATTAAGCTTAAATAATAAAAAAAAGATTAATCTTTAATATATATATTTTTATAAGCTTAAGCTTATAAATAAGCTTAAGTTTATAAACAAGCTTAGGTCCGTAAATAAGTTTAAGTTTATAAATAAGCTTATATTAATATATAAAAAGATATTAAAATATAAACGGATTTTAATATATAAGTTAATTTATAAAGTTAAATTTTTTAAATAATTAATAAATTTAACATTTTTATAATAATAGTTTAAAAACTTATTTTATTTAATAAAAATTAAATTAATATATATATATTTAAAAAAAAAAAATATAAACGTTTTTTTCTTTTTTTTTTGTTTTATTTTTTTTTTTTTTAATAATATTAACTATTTTATTAGATTATATTTAAAAAATAATTTAATTTAAAAATAATTAATAATAATATATAATATAAAAAGTTCTTATATAATAACTAGTTATTATATATAAAATTAAAAATTTATTTATTTATAATGTTTATAATTTTATAAGATTTATTTATAGTTAATATATATAAGATAAAATTTAATTATAATATTTATAATCTTATATTAAAAACTTTATTAATAAATAATAATATTTAATTTAATTTATAAATAAATAAATAAGATTTATTTATAAATAAAATTTGTTTATAAATAAAATTTATTTATAATTAAAGCTTAAAATTTATTATTATATTTTAAAAATTATTTTAAAGCTAAAATTACTTAAAATAACAAGGATATTAAACCGTTTAATTAATGCCTGCTTATAAACTTTGTTTAAAACAGCTTAAAATATAGCTTAAGATTTATTTATAGCTTAAAATTTATTTATAGCTTAAAATTTATTTATAGCTAAAAATTTATTTATTAAAATTCATTTATAACTTAAAATTTATTTATAGCTTAAAATTTATTTATAATTAAAAATTTATTTATTAAGATTTATTTATAGCTTAAGATTTATTTATAATTTAAAATTTATTTATAGTTAAAAATTTATTTATTTATAGCTTAAAATTTATTTATGGCTTAAAATTTATTTATAACTTAATATTTATTTATAGCTTAAAATTAATTCGTAGCTTAAAATTAATTTATAGTTTAAAATTAATTTATAACTTAGAATTTATTTATAAATATTTAACTTAAAATTTATTTTTAGCTTAATATTTATTTATAGTTTAAATAGTTTAAAGTTTATTATAATTAATATATTTTATAACGTTTATAATTTTATATTAAAAACTTTATTTATAATAATATTTAATATTTTATTAAAAACTTTATTAATAATAATATTTAAATTTATTTATAATTATATATAAAGCTTAAAATTATTTTTAATGTTTAATTTAACTAAAATTAAGATTATTTTATAATATATATTATATTAACAAATTTTTATAGCTTTTATATTAATATAATTTAATTAAGCTATATAAAATTATTTATACGTTATTTATATTAATAATACAGCTAAACATTTATTAATTTTTATAAAGTAACGGTTTTTTTACTTATACGTTTATATTTTTACTTTTAGTTAATGCTTGCACGTTTATTTTTAATTAATGTTTGCATGCTACTAATATATTTTTTTTAAATAATAACCCAAGCTTTATTTATAAAAAGCTTTTAAAATAATATTATAACTAAGAAAATATATTATTTAAAAAAATATATAAGCTATATATAAATTATAAAATTAAAGTTTATATAATATTTTATTATTATTATAATAATAAATATTAAGTTTTTATTATATAATTAAACGTAAACTTTTTTTTTTTTTTTAATAATATTATAAATTAAACTTTTAAACATAATTGTTTAATATAGTTGTTTAATATAATTACTTGATATAATTGCTTATAATATGCTTATTTATTTATATTATTAAATAATAATATATTTTATCCTTATTATCCACACTTTTAACACTTTAAAAGCTTTATTAAAAAAAAAACGCAAAAAGTCTTACGTTAATATAATTAATAATAATAATAATAATAATATAAAAATTAACTTCTTTATATTATATAAATAAAATAAAAATATTAATTAAAAGATCTTTAAAAATTAAAACTTTATTTAAAGTAATTTAAATAATAATAAATATATAGATAATATTATATAAGTGTTATGCTTAATGCTTTAAGACTTTGTTTTTAAGCTAGCACCCCTTTTTAGCCTTTAAACGTTAATTTATTACACTTGCTTAATATTATTATTAATGCTTAATAGTAATAGTTTAGTGTTATTTTTTATAGTTTTATATAATTAAAATCCGCTTGTTTTATAAATTAATACGTTATTATTAAAAAAATTTAAAACTTTAAAAACGTTTAAAACGCTAGCTATTTATAGTAATAATATAAAAAAAAGTTAAAAAAGCCTTATAAAGTAAAAATATTAAGGCAAGTTTATATTTAAATTTATAAATATTATAAAAAAATAAAAAATAATATTTTAATATATATATAATTATATATAAAACATTATAAATAAATATAAATAAAGCTTTTTAAATAATAATACTATAAATAATTAATAAAAACTATAAGTTTATTATATTTTTCTTATTATATTATATATTAACCTTTATTATTATTATTTAAAATATAAAACAACTTTATATAAAAAATGGTTAAAATTTAAAATAATTATTAAATAACGTTTTTAAATATAACATATGCTTTTAAAGTTATAAAAAGCATTATATTAATAATAAATCCGGTTAGTTTATAAACTTACGCCTTTTTACGTTTAAATAAGTAAATATTATTTATAGTAATAAAACATATTATTAATATTAAAACAAAGACTTAAAAACTATTAATATATATAAATATAACATATAATATAAGAGCTTAATATTATATAATCTTTAGTTTATATATAATTAATTTAATAAATATATATAAAAAGCTAAAATATATATATAGCTTTTAAGTTAGTTTTTAAATATTATTAAATATATTATAAGCAATTTTAACCTTAATTTTAAAATAATTAACCCTAATATATTAACCTATAAAATATTTAAGTATTTTTATATTAAAAAATACTTATAACTATTACTTATAACTGCTTTAATTCTATAAAAAAAAATAAGTATTTTTATTTATATATTATAATTTAAACATTTCTTTTAATATATAAGTTTATTTTAAAACTAGTTTAATATAAAATTATATTAAAAAAACTTTTAAATATTATACTTTAAAAACAATTTTTATAATAAATATATTAATAAATTAAATTATTAAATTATTAAATTATAAGTAAATTAAACAAAGTTTATATAATATATAATTAAATAAATAAAATTTTATTAAATATTATAATTATATTAACTTATATATAAATTATAATATATTTTTTTTATTTAATAATAATATAAATAATTATAATATAAATTTTTATATTTTATAATATTAATATAAATATAAATACTTATAGCTATATATATATATACCCCGTACTTATTATTATTATTATTATAGCTTATATTTATTAAAATTATGTTTATATTTAAAATAAAATAATAAATAACTTGCTTACTTTTAAATGCTCGTTTAATAAATATATAAAAAACGTTTTTTAAAATAATAAAATTAATAAAAATAAAATTAACAAAAATAAAATCAATAAAAATAAAATTAATAAAAATAAAATTAATAAAAATAAAATTAATAACAATAAAATTAATAAAAATAAAATTAATAAAAATAATAATAATAATTATAAAAGTAATAAAAATAATAAAAATAATAAAATTATAACCTTAAGCATGCTTTAAATAAAAAAAATAAAATAAAAAATTAAACTAATTAAAACTAAGCTAAAAAAAGCTATGTTAAAAAAAGCCATATTATATAACAATAATTTAAAGCTATTAAAGTTTTATTATAAAAAAATTAAAAATTTAAACCTAAAGTAATATAAGCATAAACGCTACGCCTTAAAGATAGTTAAATATATAAACAACGTTAAAAACACATAATATAAATAAGTTAAGCATTTAAGTATAAAAACAATAAAATATTAATAATATTAAGTTTTATTATAAAGTTTTATAATAAAAAAATTAAAAAAAAATTATGCTAAACTTATTATTTAAATTTTATATAACTTTTTTAATTAATATTTTAATTAAATTACTAGCAAAAATAATAAATAAAAAAACATATATAAAAAAAATAATTACTTATTACCTTTTAATATATATTTTAGCTAGCTTTTAAAAAAAAGCATAACTTTAAAATTAATAAAATTATTAATTATTAGCAAGTGATTAATATATATTAACTTTTATATTAAATCTTTTTATTAAAATTAATATATATATATAAATAATTATTAATATAATACGTTAATATAACTTTAAACATAAAACATAGAAAAATTATTTAATAATTTTTTAAAATTTTAAAAACTAGATTAAAATAACATTAAACATAATAAAAAAATTATTTAAGCTTAAAAAGCTTTATATTTTAGCTGTTTTTTTTTTTTTTTATTAATACTACAAAGCTTTTAGCTAACTTTAATTTTCTAATTAAAATTTAATAATATTAAGTTATTTTTTATATAAAACCTAATTATTTTAAATAATAATCCTAAGCTTATTATCCGGCTTAATATATAATATATAAAGTAATACTTAAGGCTAAAAATAATATAAACGCCCGTTATTATATAATTTAATAAATAACTATTAATTAACGTTTTATAAAAAGCATTTTTTTATTTTTAAAATTATTTATAATTTAAGCCTTTTTTTTAATTTATACGTTTTTTTTTTAATAATTTTGTTTAAATAACATGCTTTTATATTTAATATTTTAAATAATAACCTTTATTATTTTTCTTAATTTAAAATTTATTTAAAAAATAATAAACTACTTTTATATTTATAAAAAAAAATAAAAAACACTTACGTTTTTTAAAAACTTATAAAAAGGTTAATAAGTTATAAATTATTTTAAAACCTTTTTTTATATAAAATAATAGCTTAATAAATCTAAAAAATTAAATTATTATTAAAGTTTAAAAATAATATAATTTATTATAATTTATATTATATAATAAATAATAATATAAATTAAAATAATATAATTTAAATATATTATTTTATAATAAAAAACAAATAAATATTAATATAACGTAATAAATATTAATAATATGTTTTATAATTTAATTTTAAATTATGCCCTTAATTTAAATATATTTTAAAAACATTATTTAAATTAAAACATAATAGTTAACCTTTAAGCTATTTATAAAAACAAACAGCTTTAATATGCCTTGTTTTTATAAGCTATTAATTATAAATACTCTAAAAAAAAACAACGGCTTATTAATCTTACTTTTAAATAAAAAAAAACAGTTATTAATAATAACTTAAAATATTAACATTTAATGTAAAAATAAAACATACTACCTTTAACTTTTAAATATATAAAGCAACGTATTATTATTAATTATTTATTTATAAAACTTTAAAAAAAGCTATAAAATAAAAAAATTAAACAGGTTAAAATTAAATAAAACGTTAAATAATTTATTAATAATATTAATTAATAAATTTAAGGGGTAAATTTTTTTATATTATTAACAGGCCAGCTCTGTAACTTTTACTTAATAAGTTTATTATATTAAAACATATTTAATATAATTATAACGCTGCTGTTGCTTAATAATAATTTTTAAACTTATATATAAAAAAAAACAAACATAGTTAACGTTTTTATTATATATTATAAAGTTTAAAAAAAACTAGTCTTTAATTTAATAAATTTTTAACAAAAAAAAAATAAAAACAAAAAAAAAATTAAAAATAAAATTAAAACTTAAATAAAAGATTTATAAAAGTTAATATTTGTTTAAAATATAAATAAAAATAAGAATATTTATAAGTATTTTATTTATATTATAAAAGTGCTTATATTAATATTAACCACGTTATAATATAATAATCTTTATAAAAGTTTTTATAATAAAAAAACTTTAATATAATATTTTATTAATATATATTTATCAGCTATAAATAAAAATAATTAAATAAAATGTTTACTTTATAAAATTATTTTTTAAAATAAAATATATTTTTAAAATTATATAAAAGTAATATATAAGATTAAAACGGAAAAAAAGTTAAAATAAACGTTATAAAACAGCTATTAATTTAACATAAAACTTATTTTTTATTAAAACATTATAAATAAAAAATAAACCATATAACTATTTAAATAATAATAAATTATTTATACGTTAAATTTATAAAATTATTTACGTTAAAATAATAAAAAGTACTTAAAAATAAAAAAATAAACTTATATAAATCCGCACTATAAAAAATAAAAAAGTATATTAAACGTTTTAAAGGTACATAGGCCAAACAAGTACATAATAGCTAATTAACGGGACCGGGATTCCATCCCTTGGCTGCTAATTACTAGATCAAAAGCACCTTGAAGTTATTTTATAGTTTTATTAATTAATTTAAACTAATAAAATATAATAATATATTAAATATTTTAAATATAAAAATATAATAAAATAATAACTTTTATAATATAACTATTAATTTTTTTAGCTAATAATTTAATAAAAATAAAAAAATTAGCTTTAATTAATTAATTAATATATTTTTTATTTTTTTTTATAATTTTAAATAATTAACTAAAATAAAAAAATAATTTGTTAAATTTTTAAATATAATAACAGTTATTTAATTTTATAATAATTTATTATAACATTTTAGTTTTTATTTTAATAACTTTTATAAAAACGTTTTTTAAATATATAATTATAACCTTGTTTTTTATATAAAGCAATTATTTTTTTCGTAAAAGTTTTAGCTTTTAAAGTATTAAAAAAGCTATTATTAAAAAAAAAAATAATTTAGGTAAAAAAAAACGCGATTCGTGGTTGTGGAGTCAACTTGGCGTGACTTTTTTTTACCCACTGTACTTATATGTAGGTAGGGTAGGTAGCTCTTCGTGTCTCTGGTACCAGCAGCCCATCTCTGGTGATCTTCCTCAATTTATCACCATCGCCGTTGATCTATAATTATGATAATCTTTCTATTCCTAGAATTCCGTTTCGAGAATGTCCTACCCAACCTTCAACATCCAACCGGTTGGCCGTTTCAGCGGCCAGTCGGAACCAGTGAAGCGACCCAAGGTACACCACCCTCCAAGACGCTGTATTTGATGCCTCAACCTCCATGCTTTTCGAAGCGGTCTTTTGGCACTCTGAGGCCTTGCTGATGATACTCAAGGAAATCGCATGCTTTTCCTATGATGATAAACACGAATTTCATCTCGATGATTCATCGTTGCAGTGGTACTACCCCCCTAAGCTGGGAGCAGACTTATCCAGAGGATTCGAGAAGTTTGACAAGCACGATGATTCGATAGACGAGCATCTAGACAGCTTGTTGAAGACCATAATTTCTCACGAACAAGAGGAGGGGAGGAAGATCGATGCCAATGTCGTCACATGGCGCGGTATGATGACCAAGGTGAACAAGGATATTTTCAAATCTCATTTACGTTGACAAAACTTTCTAATCATATCTCCTAGATTATGGCAGCACCCTTCGAGGACCGAGATGGGTATGTCAAAAAATGAGATCAATGATGACGAAGACGCAAACCTGACCGTCTTGTTCGATGCTAGTTTCGAAATGTATGCGACTCTCTATCAAGTGCGTAGAACCACTGGCAATTGGTTAAGACGTTTCTACTAACAATGTATAGGATTGCATGTATGGTACTCCGTTCTACCGTGTTAATGGAGGCTAGGTTAGTCTAATAGCAGCGCAGCTTCATCGAGGAGAACCATCGGTTTAAGCAGAATGCCAAAGAGGAGCAAAACAGACAGCAACGTGGCCGGCCAGGCCAGTTTTCGCCCGATGTCATGACCTACTGGGGTGAGATCCATTGTAGCCACGTGGATTGTTTTTAGTGACTTACTGGAAATGTAGGCTACAAATTCGAGGCACTGTCTTGTCTGCCGCGACCTTGGGGCGAGGTGAGCCGCGAATTTATCGAAAACCGCGACGAGCTTGTCGTCAGCAACAAAGCGCAATACTGTTCTGTTGTTCGCACAGGCATAGGCGAGACGGTTCTATGCCTGGGCGGAGAAGTTGACGCTAGTACGTCTTTTTAAGTCAAAGTACCCCGAGTTCCCAAACTCCAAGTTAAATCACACTGGAACGCTGACGCCGTAATGTGTCAAGTTTGGGACTCCAAGCCTCCGCAGAAAGGGGCACCAATCAATTGGGTCGAGCTGAAGACAAGTGCTGAAATCCGCGACGAACGAGGCATGAAAAATTTCGAGCGCAAGCTCATGAAATTCTGGATCCAGTCCTTCCTCCTCGGTGTGCCCAAGATTATCGTCGGTTTCCGCTCGCAGAGCGGTATCCTGAGCAAAATCGAGGAGATTCAGACAATCTCGATTCCTGAGACAGCCGCAAAGAGGGGCGTGCGCAGTTGGGATGCTAATACGTGTATCAATTTTGCCAGCGCGTTTCTAGATTGTATGCTCCCCGCCCTCGTTCGCCACTTTCATGGCTATTAATATTACACAGCTGACTGAAATCAGGGCTGAGAAACACGATCAATGACCAGGGGGTTTGGCGGATACGTAGACGACCGCGTTCGTGGACCATCGAGGCCTTTCAAGTCCATGAGGTTGGGCATGGCAGCATTCTCTCAGAAGAGTTCATTAATTGGCGGATTAAACTCAGTCTGAGTAATGTTGAGTAACAGTGGACGACAGATTGCTACACAGTCAGTTTTTACGGTGGTGTATCATAACCAGGCGTGCTGAATATGCCCTTTAACTGACTCTATGAACGCCTTATATAGTCTATAGTTACCCCTTTTGAACCAGTTCTAACTCTGAATCTATCTACTTGCGCCAATGTAACAATTCTATCAATCAGGATTGCAGATCGACATCTAATCTTCGCAGTATAGGGTTGAATTTACTTGCGCTCGCTGTTGTGCTATACGCAACCTTACTCGCTGTGGGATCTATGGTCTTATGATCAATTTCAAAGGCCATACGGCTGAGGAAATTATACACCTATTCAAGACATCACATTAGCAACTTCCATTTGGACTAGTGGATTCTGCAAGTCTTCAACGCTTGAACTTACAGGCTTTCCATGCCATCGCCCACCGCCGAGCTCAAACCAGCCAAGGTGACCACCCAGCGATGTCGTGCAGAGAACCGTGTACGGGTTCTTAGCGGCCTCGGGGTACGGAAGCCCCATGTGAACGGCGATGGGGTCATCAATGGCATTGAGCGCCAGCAAAGGGACCCGCACGTTTAGTAGCGCGTCAACACTCGATGCGTCCCGGTAGTAGGCGTCTTCCGTCGGATATCCCCACGTTGGGCATTGGTAGGCCCTGTCGAATTCGTAGAGATACTTGACCTTAGCAAGCTCCGACAAATCTATGTCGCTATACTTCTCGAGCTCTGCCTTGTTATTGTTTACCAGAGTTCTGAGAGACGCTGCGCATTTGGGTCAGCACACTAGAAGCCAACAAGGATCCACAAGACGCCTACGAGGACAACCTCATGTCGGCGTGTGGATTCGCAGTGATATTTGTATACTTACTGCCGAGTGTCTTTTGGTATATCTCATGCCCAATCCAAGTATTTTTCAACGCTTTATTGCCCACCTCTAAGTTCCAGGGACTAGAAATGACGACTGCTGCTTTGAAATGACAATTTTCGCCCTCTTCGCCAATGTACTAATTAAGAATTAGAGCAATTCTCGTCTGTATAAGACACAAGACATTACTCACATTTGTCAGTATGTTAGCACCCAGGGAGAAGCCAAGGCCGAAGAGTGGTCGATTGGGGTACGTCTTTCGTAGCCATTTCACCAGCTATACCAAAATTAGCCAATGTCGAAGTTGAGGTGATGTGAGTGATTCATTCATTCATAACGTACCTGCCTCGTATCCCAAGTCGCACGAGCATTATAGAACAACCCACTCGTAATCTTGCTCTTGGCGCAACCCCGCGAGTTGACAACGCATATCTCCCATTTGCCATCCTCGACCATCGATTCAATGGCATATCTTAAGTAAACCTCATGTGAGCCTCCAGTGAGGCCATGCAAGACAACGAGCATGGGCCTGTCATCATCGGATCCCATTTCCGTGAGCTCCTCCTTGCTAAAGTACGTGGTCCGCGGCGGCAGGGACTTGTCCTCGTCGGCCGAGGGCACCGTCACAAAGTCGACGGCGAAGCTGCCCTTGAACTTGGCGTGGTCGGCCTGGAAGACGCGCCGCTTGTAGTGCACGGGCGGTCCGTGGGACTTGGTCGCCGTCCACACCGTCTGCATGTGTCCATTAAAGAGCAGTGGGTTCAGGTTGCAGGGTGGAACCGTGTCTCGACATATCTGTACCAGACTCGTCGCTTTGCCTTCTTTATCCTTCAGCGCCAGAGACTTCGGCGCCGTCGTGAACTCGATCTTGGCCCGCCCGAACCACTCCATCTTGACCGCCCCGGATATCTCGGCAAGAGCTCAATAATTGGTCGAGATAATCGTCCGGATTGGCGGTTTCAACAACTTTTACTCTAACGCTAATAGAAACAGAGAAAAGGCAGAATTTCCTAGAAAATCTTGATTATCTCATAGTTGAGGGAAATCTACTGGCTTACACGAGTACTGTATCAAAGACCCACTTGCCTCGGCCGCATAACGGTCTGCTAGCTATGCAAAACATAACCGGTTCAGATAAGATAGCATATGACCAGTCAGTTGAAAGTACTCAGTTTATCACTGGCCACTGCGATCTTGTTAGGTTATCATAATGTTGAATGCATTTGCCAGTGACTTGTACTTATTTTCTGTTAGAGACAGACTACATCCTAACGAAATAAGTTGAAGCCGATTTATTGTCAGAGCTATTATTACATGCAAGTCTAGTTTACTTTAGGTAGCTTTTCAATCACATGACTCCGGTACCTCTCGAGTCCACGGCCATGGGCGGCGCGCCTGCTGGACCCACTCTTACAAGGCCAAGTGACCTAGCTGGCAATTGTTAGTGGAGCAACCGTTCACTCCATCAAAGCGACGAGGCAAGCTTAACGACTTTCAACGTCACAACAACAGGCGCGAACAACAAGTTTAGCGGCGGACATAAGACAAGCAAGGAATAAGGGACGGTATAGATGGCGCTGGGAGACGTGGAATTATGACCTACCCAGGCCCCCTACCCCATGGCCAACAGCTGGGGTTCAACCAGCAAAACCACGTCCAATATGGCGCCGAGCCGCACAACGCCTGGCCACTCCAGCATGCGCACTTCCAGATCCAGCAGCAGAACCACCACAACCAGCTGCAACAGCAACAACAGCAACAACAACAGCATCAGAATAATATAGCCTTTGCGCCAGCTGCATCGAACTTCGTGTACTCACATCCGCATGCACCTCAACAACCTCGCCCGCCGAACCTTAACCAAGCAGCGCAACATCACGGCGTCTCGCTCACTCATCCTCACCAGCAGCAACAGCACCTCTTTCCACCACCACTACCGCCACAACAACCACACCAACACCACCACCACCACCACCAGCATGCCAATTTCCAGTTCCATGGCTACGACCCGTCCTTTGACCAACGGCCCTATGCCCAACCTACGATGCAGCACGGCATGCATCCGTCCGCTCAGATGATGCAGCCGATCCAACAGATCCAGCAACAGCCGACCCCCTCGCCAAACCGCCATGGCCAACTACAACAACTGCAGCAACAGCAGCAGCAACCACCGCTACAGTCGGTACCACAGCACCAGGAACAGCAACAGCAACAGCAACGACAAGCCCAGCAACTGCCGCAACGGATGGACTGGCAACACATGCCACCCCCAGTCCCCGTTGCCTCGCCCGCACCTTCACACGCCTCCTATCAACCCATCCAGCCCCAACCTCAACTTCAGCCTCAACAGCAACAGCAAACGCAGTTTCAAAACCACCACAACGTACCGCAACACGTAAACTCACCCGTGCCGGTCCATTCGCCGCAACTACATCATCAGCATGTCAATTCGCCTATCATGCCCCATTCGCCCCATATCACGCCTCACGCTATATCAAATGGCCAACATAGAACACCCAATGCAAATGCCCGTATAGAGCAGGCCGCCAGAGTATCCGCAAGCCCACGCCTAACGTCCCAGGCGATCACGAGAAGCCCAAGCGTGAGCTCTACAAGGTCGCCCGCTTTAGCGCCCGCCCTTATTCCGCATCAAGACACGACCTCGCTGTTGATATGTATGGCCGAAGATTACTTCACCAAAGCCAAAAGAGGAGTTCGAGACGTGGCAAGGATCCTCGATGAGCGGAGCGTTCATGAATATCAAAAGCTGATCGCGACGGGTCTCGCTTGTCTCGAAGTTGCCATTGCGGGCAATAAGCTGGCTCCGCGTTTGGAAGCCCTGGCTCGACTCCGGTATGCTAATATCTTATGTACTGAGACCAACAATGTCATGGAAGCGGAGACGGCCTTGACAAAAGGCATAAGTCTCTGTGAGAGGGTATGTGACTCCGCCCCAGGTGTGCTGCGCACGCATTTGCTCACAGTCTACATCATAGAACCGATTCACTGATCTCAAGTACTGTATGCATTTCCTGCAAGTTCAGTTACTCTTCTCCCAACACAAAGAGAAGGCTGCTCTGATCGCTGTAGATAGGCAGATTCGAGATGCTGAAGTGTAAGTTATTCCTTGTCTTAGCTACAAGCTAATTGCAACATCTGACGCTCCTCGTAGAGTAAAACATACCCATTGGGTATACGCATTTCGCTTCCTAAAGGCATCCTTCTACTTACAATCTCTTAACCCAACCGAGGCCCATGCCTTGGAAAATCTAAGAGCCATCACAATATTGGCTAGTCAAAGGGGTGACCGTCCTATATTTGCCGTTGCCTCTTTACTCGAAGCACTCAGTCATCTCAGAGCAATGAAAGACGATGCCATTGTGCGTATACAAGCGTGTATTGCCCAGGCTTCCAAGTATCAGCTGGAAGACTCCATGTCTATCATGCAATTAGATGTGTTGCAGCTTGTTTTAGATCTCGCCTGCAGTCTCCAGCAAAAGTCGGCTCACATGATTTCACAGAAGCTAAAGGCCTTGCAGGATAAGATGGATTCCTCTATTAAAAATACGAGTTGGAGCTTTCAGGACAGACAGCTCTTGCTTCCGATTTACAAGCAAGCCACCAACCAACAGATTATCAGCTCAGACACATCAAGCATAATACGTCCGGGCGAGGATGGCGACGGCTTTGACTATCTTGCTATGTCATTCTGGAGCAAGCTGGAGGCCTTCACAACTACGTAAGACACACCGCATGCGCTCTCTACATCGTCACTAATGCCGATCGCAGTTACACATACAGTGGTCTTGCTCTCCTGTACCAGCAACCTCGCAGTGATAAGAAGTTGTTCTCTCTCTGGGAAGAAGCTTTGACTCAATTGCGGAAAAGTAAGCAATCATCGAAATGTAGCCCTTGCTGTCTGTCTGTCTGACTTTTGTATTAGATCGTGCCAAAATAAGAGGATTTGCTCATTGCCTAGAAGATGCCGTCCAACAGGTGGATTGGGAAAATGAGGCCAATTGTTATCTGCATATCCTGCGTGGTCTACATTTGGCCACTTCGACGAAATGGGATGAAGTGAAATACTGCGTAACACAGTTAGAAACCATGGTAAAGCCTACATCTGGGAGCACAGTAGTACTCTATTCGATGTATCTTGCAGGCGTCTATCATCAGGGAACCGGAAACCTCGAGGTTGCTATCAACATCTATAGTCATCCGAGTTTCAGTCTCAATGTCGACGAGACACGAGGAGGGCATCAAAAGCCAGCTGAGTTCGAGGTGGCCTTACTAGCTGCCTTTAATTTGATATGGATCATGCAACATCCAAATTATCGGAATGACCAGCGTACTCAGGAGTTACTCGAGCAAATACGTCCCCTGTGTATAGAACATTCCAATATGGAGATCCGCACGGCGTATAATCTTGTCATGGCAGCTATTCAGACGAATCCACCGGTCCCAATGACTGCAGTCAAGACGTACATCTCAACAGCATTGAGCAACGCTAAGAATCTGGCCGATGTGCACACACTCTCTATTGCTCTCAATCTCATGCGAGCCAAGCTCTTCCAAAGCATCGTCGGCGACCAGGCACTGAAAAGCGCAAAGGCAGCGTCGACTCAGGCGAGGAGAAGCGGTAACACGTTATGGATGAGCGTGGCGGATGGTATGCTTTCGCAGAGCTACGAGGTGCAAGGTGCAATGCTCGAGGCGCAGAAGGTGTGGCATGATGCCACTCATTTCGCCAACCAGGTCTTGGAAAGGAGCACTGGGTAGCTTGTCGAGGTGATGTATTAATCATCACGTATTCGCTTGTTCATCTAGTAGTTATGATGAAAGCTGGAATATCCTGTACTATATTGGGGATTGATGTGGTGTTGGCTGTACGGTTAGGTTAGGGGTGTGGTCATATGCATAGCAAAATGGGCGTTATGAGGGATTTTCGACGAAAAAGAAACTGTTCCGTCCTTGTCTTGGGCGCGGTTTTGTGGGATACCCTTCTGTTGGCGTTGTTGCTATTCATAGCCTTCTTGAGTACAGGACAACCTATAAAGTGATTTGCTTTTGATTCTGTTCTTCTCATGCTATGAATGTTTCTAAACTCGTGTCCTGTCACCTGGGCCCAGATCTGACCATGCTGGCTCGTACAACTTGTCGTAATCTTCTCGTCTCGCATTTGGTTGGACTAGAGACTCCATGCATAGATTCTGTGATGCTCTATCTGTAGCTGTTCCAGCATCAAGGTTATGAGACGAGGCTTGGCTCTTATTTCCGGGTACGTTTCCGAGATGATCGTAGGACGACAATAACGATGTTGTATTCGACTTCGCGGAGCAGGGGTGAGTTGTGAAGACTTCAATGCATGATGCCTGTCGAAAGCGTCTATGGAGGTAGTCCATAGACACTGCCTACGGAGGGATTACCCCTGATGCAGCTCGCTCTTGATGACCGGTTGCGACATTCATCTACATATGATGCGCTCTTGACTACCTACTTGACGAGTAGCCGGGCAGATACTAAACGCTGTTTGGTGCTATCCTTGAGATCGATGCTTGTTATGTTGCTGGTGCGTTTTGTGGCGTTCTGAGCAGAAGTGGACATTGTAGAGGACATTATCATACACATATTAACTCAGAGAAGTGTCACAGGTTTTATTATCTGATATGCATTGTGCATCTATGAGTAGTTATGTGTTTACTCGTGACGGTCGAATGTATCCTTGAGACGTACTCGGTGTTTATCGAGTTTATGTACAGCAGCTCGTACAACTCACAGATTCCTCAGAGTCTATTTGAAATAACGGAAAATCTAGGGCTTTTTTCACTGTCAACATTCTTTTTTTGAGTTTGCTATGCATTCGACGGCAATGGGGCCGTCTGTCTGACAACGCATTGTTGGTTTCGTTTCGGAATCAGGTGCCCGTCAGACTGACCGAGTTATCCCAGCAGCAAGAGAGCGCGTTCAATAGATAGCGGCTCGACGACTTTCAGGGCGCCTAGATTACGCAAGCGAGGAAGTTTATGTAACCGTTACATGATTCTCGTGTAAGCGCTCCCGTGCCTGCGGAAAAGAATCCCTCTCACGAGTAAGTAAATGTCGGTGAACAACAGCCGGAACTCGCCTACTGTATAATATGTATTCATCTATGTAGGCAAATCTGCAGGCCGGGCGAGCAACTATTATTTATATCAGGTTGGATATGGCAGGACTTCATTTCACGATTTGCACTTACTTATGCTTGTCGCGGGGTCGAGGGAGTTGTTATGACTCTGCGCTAGCTTTGATGAGCTGCCTTTCTATTCCATTCTTTGTGTTTATTTCCCGCCTTTCTCTATAAACGTAAGCTACCCTAGAGTCTCAATGAAGGATGGTTATTCGTTACACCAATCCAGAGCAATATTGACTCTGCGAACCCTCCTTGGGCACGGTGACAACGTATGACCCCTTCTTTAGGATGAATGCCTTTCGACGGCCAATAACACGTTAAACGCGGTAACTAGTGCAGCGCCGTTTGCCGGTAGATAGTGGGATTGCGGCCCCGGCATCCTTCTCTCTCTCTCTCTCTCTCTCGCTAGGCAGTGGTTACATAGCTGATACAGTTCTGTTCAGGGAACGGAAGGCATACCTTGCAGCCGTGACAAACATGCATGACCGATGCGCTACTAGACTTCCGTACCTTTCCTTTTGTTGATGTTCTCTTGCTTTTGGATAGTGGTTGGTGGCCAATTTTACTGGTAACATCAAGTTTGTATGTACATGGGTTTTGGAAGGTTTAGTCGAGAGAGTTGTAGTTATACCGACGGAACACCTGTTCGCTCTGGGGATACATGTGTTTGTGTATCTGTTCGTCTTACTCAGGTACTTACCCGCCCCTAGATCGCAAACGGGACCATACATACGCACGCGAAGCCACGGGAAGCAGCAGTGAGGCACAACGGTAACGAAGTATAAGGCACGGTCGACCCTTTGCCCTGTCTCTAGTTTGATACGTAGCCATCGGAGATGGGGCCTCTCTTCTGAGACATAAATATTTATTGTTTGTGTGATCACTGTTTAATATCGGAACTGCATATGTGAGGCGAGTGTGTTTGCTCGTTTCACCATGCCCGATATCCCTTCAGCCACACAACTTAATAGCCTATGTAGGACACGCACACTGTCTTGCCGAATTGTCTCTGTATGAAATGAAGGTATAGATTGGGCGGGCTCCGGGATAAGGATGGATCGTCAAACCGGTTTTTATTTTACGTCACATCCAACACAAACCTACCGGCATCTGCAAGGTCAGATCCTAAAAATGAATCGCTGGCCATTGTGGGCTCGCTCGTACAGATCTCGTATCGTCACGGGCGAAGTACTGCAGTTTGATACGCCGACCACCAGTAATACCTATGTGATCAGACATCTGACGATGAGGAGTAATGAGGATGATATGTTAGATTTACGCTAATATGGGACCAATGCATACTACGCGCGGCACAGTCTGAGACCTCGAGGTCCAATGACCCTGAATCATTTTTAGTGTAGACTCAAGGAAGTGATGAAGGATCGTGATGGTTGCTCACGAGTCCCGACACGTTACGATACTCTATTGCTCAAGGCTTCGCAAGATATACCCGTTGCATATGAGGGCTGAGAAGGAGAGAGAGTACCAGCCAGCCGCTATCACAAAATCGGTTACACTTAACAATCTCCCGTATGGGTGTGGTAGTGTTGTACAACCAAGATTGTTGCAAGGTTAGGTGACTGGGTCACCGTGACATCGCATCAAGCCACAGCAATCAACAAGACACTACGATATTACAGGGACATGGACGTCGGCAGGGAACCCAACACATACCCTTACCTACGAACAATTATTCCCTCAATCAGCGATCTGGGCGGAATCCACCACGTTCTTTTGACATGAAAGCTCAGGGGAACGGGATGGGGGATCCCCTTCCTTCCCTCCCCTGATTCCTGGGCTGACTGGCGTTTGGATTGAAGGGTTGGTTGCTTGTCGGAATCGCTTCTAGCCCCTGCAAGAATCACACAGACACCGAGAATGCCTGCTTCCTGGGTTAATATATACACCGCACTAGATCTGCCGCTTAAGCATCTAGTATGGGATAGTTCCCCCGATCTAACGGTCATCTTACAGCACGGACTTGGACGCTTTTGGCCAAACTCACATTGTGTACCGCTATGGTCGTGTGGTACTAGGTACTGTGCAGTGCCGCATATTAAGCTTGGCCCCATTTCTAAGAATAGTATGTAATAAAGAATCGAGCCTGACGTTCGGATCGACTGGGACCGACGCGCTCGGGATCATTCCGCCATGTCGTGAATCCTGCGTGCATATGTAAACTAGCGGCGGCGGCACAAGGCAAAGGAGCAATTACACAAGTGTTGGTGAGTCGCACACGATTCTTTGTTACCATAGTTTCGGAGGAGGGGAGAAGTGGATGTGTTGTTGTCTCACGTAGAAACAGCGATAGGGAAATCTGACCAGAAATGGCGGAATAAACCGACCCCAGGTTGATGCTGCTACTAACCTTAAACAGCAATGCTCGACAGCCTTGCCTAGTTGTACCTTTATGGTGAAACATGCAGCAGGCCTCGTTCAGATGAATCAGAATGGAATCTGTTATCGGCAACCCTGGGGGGTCGATATTACATACTGAGCGGCAGTGCCCGAAATGAATTACTCCGTCTGGGGTATATCCGGGTTGTTAACTATTTAGATGTTGCGCGGGTGAAGATCAATGCCTACCGGGACTATATAATCAAACTATTACCGGCATTTCCGGCCATGGCCGGAGTGCCAGAGAGACAAAGCAAAGTAAGTGACGAAGCCACGCGACAAATGGGCTAATTATGTGCGACGATAAGATTGCAAGGACAATGCCAGACCCTTGGGTGGGATCATAAGCAATAAGTGTTAACCCTGCCCGTCATCCATCGCGAGCCGTAAGAACTGGTGATTTCGGGAAGGTGAAGTTAGGTTAGGCTGACCAACAAAGCGGCTGATCCCTTGATTTGGGACCCAGTTCCAATAATATTATTGATGACGAAATAGGTTACGAAGACGCTTGCGTTTTGGTAAGTAGATCTGCCGAGTCTACTGCGAAGCACGGTCATGGTAATATTACCTCAAAGCTACCATAAGGGACCCGATAGAGAGCAACCCTGATCCTGGCAATACGGGCGCCTGGTAACTGACAGTTGGTTGGTGGCCTTGTCTTCAGCACGCATGGCATGCACGCGAGACTAATTCCGAGTCAGAAGTCTCACGACAATCTTGTCGATCTGATTCAAAGCTCATTGGCGAGCGCGGAATATGTCGACGGCTTTTCCTTCTCAGCATGTCTCGGCTAAGGCACCGTTCGTCAGCGCGTCTCGCTCACCGAAAGCCGTGCCTAGTTGTTAGTGTAGCTATAGAAGTTACGCCAACCGCTTTGGTGGTTGGTGCTTAGTTCGTAAGCAACTAGGTCTATAAGTTTTAGACCTCAATGTTGCAGATGCAACCACGGTAACTATCGGAATAAATGAAAGGACGTCTGTTGTAACCGGTGACTGTCGGATCTTATTGACATACATGCAGTATATTATGCTTGTCCAGTACCTTGACCTCCTCATGGCGCGTGCTGTAAGTCGCCTGGTTGTCATAATGGTGATATCTTCGCTTTGACCACGCACATTTCACCAGACTGCTGCGCAGCTGCAGCGTTTGAGGCGATACACGCCGTATTGCTTACTGCCGCCTAAAAATGAAGCCTGGGTAAGACCTGATGATTCTGGCTCGATTGAGCAAACAGATCGCCTGCAGTTTGCAGGGCAGAGTTTCAGCTGCGGGGTTCTGTCATTCCCCCTTAGGAGAATGTCCAGTGGTCAGTTAACGACAATAGCAATGTGAGTCGGCATAAGCATGGTCTGGAACGCCAGCTGCACGATAAAATTGCATCGGTAGTGCTCCTGCAGCAGGGTCGAATCAGGATACGCTCAAAAAGGGGTCTGTTAAGGAATAGGATGCGGAACTTCCCAAAGACTAACTGAACCGGGGAGACTTGGTTGAAATAATGCCCAACAAATAGACAAGGAGAAAACCCAACCCACGATATGTCATTGTGGCCTGTGACTTGCGATGAGTAACAAGAGTTAATTTTGCCAAAGCCGTCTTACGCCAAAAAGACCACACATACTGCGTAACCATGACCTACATGATCGAGGTAGCAATTACCCGAGACGAATCGTTTGCCTGGCATCGAGCTGTTCTGCTTTTGGATTGGACTGCCGACCGAACCAGGCGCTAGATCCCTGTCCGACACGAGGTAAGAATCCTGCGGAGGCCTTGACACGCTGGGACACCGTTCCCCTGATCTGGTGTACACGGATTCGCAAAAGCCGACTTCTGTCTCTTCTCGTTATACATATCGGTAGGTAGGTAGGTAGACCGCTTACACACTGTCAACTAGAGAGCAGTATCGTTTAGTGCCGGCTACATCTTGGGGATCGCCGTGGTACTCTCTGATGTTGCATAGCTCGTCGAGCTGGCGGAGAGCTGCCGGTCGATCATTGACAACTGTAGTGCAACGTCGTCATCGACTGAAATGATCGGCATTTGCTATAGCAGTCTTCGCAAACATTACGGCTCCGGGCCGAAAACACATCTGCACCATGCACCTAACCCGCCCTAAAATCGTATTCCTCACGCGATCTTAGCCAGTCCCAGACATGGTGATTAACGACCAGATGCCGATTATCACTTCGACCGCTTCTGTTATTTGATATCATTCTGGGTTGTAAGATGCACCTTCAGTAAGCGATGCAGCATATACCTATACCCACTGTTGGAAGTATCTAGTGTGTCGATACAGCAGTTACTCTCGAGTGTGAGGTTCAAGAAGTTGACCGAACCTTCGATGCCAATTCCGTCAATATTACGAACTGTAA
The DNA here is from genome assembly GCA_022385635.1 of Xylaria scruposa. Lineage (NCBI taxonomy): Eukaryota > Fungi > Ascomycota > Sordariomycetes > Xylariales > Xylariaceae > Xylaria > Xylaria scruposa. The sequence continues at coordinate 63,618 of MU280263.1, read as the reverse complement.
GGTTTGGAAGAGCAACGTGAAGCATCTAATTAAGGTAGAACTTATTTGTGCTCTGTAAGCCGCACGTACCATGTAATCATTATATGATCTCGGCGCATCGCGTACTAGCGTAAAGGTCTTGCTAATTATAGAAAGAGACTTCAGTGAATTGTCATTGCGATCTGTTTCCCCCCTGTTATTGCGGATGCTAAGATTAATATTCGAAGGGACTTTCCAGAACGCTTTACCGAGGAGGAACACTTCACGAGAAAGGTCCTCCGTAATCGTGAGCTTATTGATCATAGTGTCATCATCTGCCGATACAGTATAATCAAACTTTAGAGTGCGTAGTGTATATACTGTGGGATCATCGACGGCCTCAAATTGCTGGGGCTTCTTCCTGATACTCTTATTAGACTAGGCAGATATAAGCTACGAGGCGCACTCTTGGTGGACCGATCGCACATAGTTTCGCACGTAGCGGAGTGGCTGGAGTGCGATGTTGTGAGCAATATGGGCGGCTGATTTTGGGATGTTTAGCGGAAATTGTCCGATCTTGCTACTTCGCAAACATCAACCGACCCATTGTTGCGCTATTACTGTTATGGTAGGACGATGGTCGTCGCGTGGGAGGCTATTCTCTTGCATATATGTACCGAATCGCCATTATTGGCTCAGGCAGCCGTCCACCATATGCAGTAGAGGCTCGTGACATGATGAAGTACCGCGTCCAAGGACCAAGGCATTTGCCGACATGGCCAGGTAGGATTGGGCTGGGATGATACTTACATTACTATTGCCTATTGTGGCTCGATTCCCTTTTAACTGAGGAAACGCCGCATAAGCGCTCCGAGTTTGGTACCGGTGCTGTGGGTGGATTTGAGAATATGTGGCACAGATAATGATGATGACTAGCAGTGTCGGAATTGTGTCCCAATGGGGAAGTTAGCTAGGTCCATATCTCACATGAGCGGGAAGAACACAGCGACCTGACTGAAGAACACTTCTAGAAGCTTGATTAGAAGCTGCGAGGTGGCGTCGGAGCATGATCCTTGAGCGAAGCGAGGGATGGCTTGGTTCCACTGCATCTGCAACAGCCAGATCAACCCATCCATCAACGGTGAGCAAAACATTCCCATGTCAACCAAGGCTGATGCTTCCCAAAGTCGATGGCTTGTTGGTTCAAAAAGCAATAATGCTTCGGACGGCCGCTATATACGGAACGGTGAACGCTAAGATGCCCATTGTCCCCAGTAACCGATCGAGACTATTTAGCACTAATAAATACTACTAATCAACACTACTTGATAGGGATCGCACGAGTTGTTAGCGTCGCGTTCTTCGGTCCCGATAGCTGGGGGAAAAGAGGAAGGGGAGCCCGGGGAGCCGGAAGCGAGCACACTCCTCTTACGTCCGTCGCGGACAGTAAACGGCGTTATTAAAGAATAGGAATAGAAGAGAGAGGCTTGAGAGGGTCATCGCCGGCAGGATCACCAAGCCCGTCCTCCCTAGTAACACAGTACCAATACTCATTGGGCAACGTGGCGCCTAGCGTTCGGCACAACTTCAGCTCGCTGAGTATATACCTGTATATACCTGGTGGTTGAGTGGGTAGCAACCACGCCGAAGGTGTGACGCTGTGGTCTCAAGTAACTCGCGTGCGACGGCGTTATTACCCTCTTCAGAATGGCCCTACGTGTAACACTTTGAAGAGAACCTCGGCGCGTGTAAACAGCTCACAATACCGGTAGGGAGAATTACGGAGCAGTACAGTACTATACCTATAAGGCAGTAGTTTATCATAATACGTGCCGTAATACACCTACCCCCAGTCTCCAACGTGACGAAGGTATTGTCAAGGTTAGGTGCCGAATACTGTATGTAGCCTTTTGGGGGAGCACAGATACTAGGGAGCTCTGATCCCATCTCATCACCTGCAGTACCGAGTTCTTCCTTATCTTCATCGGTATAAGATATTGCGGGGAAGAGCTTTAGCACCCGTCTCCTAGCAGAAATTTCTAGCGGAGATTTCCTGACGTCAGTTGAACAGTTTCGCACGAGATTTGCACTGGCCAGCCCACCTGCTCTTCAAAGGGCAACTAATAACTACCTATTAGATAGTATGCGCGACATGTTACTGGTGAGTGCCATTTCAACAAGGATACTCATCCATTGGTCGCAAGGTGTCTGGTTGGCTTGGCGTCGACTACTTACACTGCGACATCTTACACTACTATGTACAGTACTCCCAGAAGCTGAATTGTAACGCGACATTCGTATAGCCGTCGAGGGAGCCTGGTAATGACCCCCTTTGATAGAGCCCGGAGGAGAGTGATGATGAGCCGACTTAGTGTTACAATTGTCCAACATTAATACATAGTGTTCCCTGCATAATCGCCCACGTATACAAGCATGGTGTGGTTATACAAGAGACGGATGTGTGCGCTGCGACACTGTATATCCTCCTCTCCGCTTGTATAACACCCTTATAGCGTACGAGACTCTCCCAGTCGCTAGTAAACAAGGCTTACTTGTGCAACTCGAGATCTACCGACAAGGTTGACTTGTCGACTTACCTACCACTAGGTACAGGTAGTACTTACCGGTTGAATGCGGGCCCTTTATACATAGTTTATGATAGAAGAGTGAATACCTGATGAAACCCGAAGCACTATCCGAACACGGTCGAGATCTCTCGTCAGCGGCATTCATTCATACTCATTGTTGGAACATAACGTTCGCTTAGACTTGCTGGACTTTATGCTATCGTACAGTAATCAGAAGCCACTTCTGACGGATTTCCTTTCCGCCGTGCAGTACGGAAGTACTCCGTACGAAAACGCGGATTTCCATTGTCGGGGAATGCCGAGTTGATGGCACTAGACTATGCTATGTACTTCCGGTATATCCTGGCCAGTTTCTCCTTACACTACAACGATTCTGGTAGACAGCTGAACAACGGACCAAGCACTAGGCTGTATCATCACTGTCTGTTATATCTACCGATCGGTAGATGATAGCTTCAGGAACTGACTCGCAAGTGTTGAAAATTTAGCTGGCAGCGGTAATTTGCCCGACCGGTGGTCTTTGTAAACCCATGAAACAATATACGCCAGGCAGAGTGATTCGGCTTTGGCTATTAAGACACTCAAGTGTGGCACCTGCATAAGTGCTCAAAGGTAAGCGTTGCCTCTCCAGATCTGTTATACTACACACGTATTTCAGACGCCTCGTCGATCTACTCCGTACACCGAGCACGTAGGTATCGGCTAGTTGCATTTCTCTCGGCTCATCAACTGGGGTGTTATTCGCGAGTTTGCCGACGTGATCTACGAGGAATCGTTGATCAAGCTCAGCCCTCCAAGCCACAGTCAGTTTGGACCTATAGAAACTAGTATAGAGCCAGCCAGGAGGCGCTGAACACCCACATCGATAGCACTTCTGCAGCAGACATTTGGCATTTGCATGGGCTTGGGACCCATGAGGCGCATATTTGGGGGGGGGGGACATGCCTGGCTTCTCAACTGTTTCTCTCCCAGTCCAGCCATTCCATACTAGGCGAGAATTAGCGAGCTTGCCAAACGAAAGGCATCATTGGCAATCCGCCTAGAACCCTGACACGCCGTCTCTTATTTTATTTCGCAATAGCTACGCGACTTAACGTCCCGCTTATGAGGCTAACACTGAGCTACCTGCTAAGTACGGAGTAAGCCGTAGAGCGACGCGACCGATTGTACGGACGGTCGCTTAACGTGGGCCAAAACTAACGATTCGAGGCTGTTATGGAAGCTCTGGGCTCATGCGTGAGATGAGACTATTCATATTCGAGATTGGGCGGGAGACAATGTGATGAGGTTTGAACCTTTTGGGTAATCCGCTGCGACACAGCTCGAGCGAAAAATAACACTTGACATGAGGAGCCTTCGTTGGCTCCGAAAACCAGGGCTTAGACTGTACAGCGAGCATCTGAGTGTACGTACCCGTCCCGAATGTAAAAGGTCCCATGCAGTTGCATACTTCTTTTACACTTGCCTCGGACCAAGGGTGCCGCTAGCAGGGATCTTGACGAGTGCCGCAGACGTGCAGGCGAGTCGCCAACAGCTCGAGTGACCCTCGAATAGCTTTGCTGACTCCGCGTCTTGGCCGGGAGTGTTCAACCGACTACGCCAGTGTACCCGGGGGACTGGTATTGCACTAAGCACGACGTGCCGGCGCACGCACTCCTTATTAGCCGTCATATAGTCAGGGTGAAACCCTACCTTACATCGCCTCCCTCATAGGTCGGAGCCTCTTATTGTGCATGTCTACGTGCCGGTCCAACCGCCGTGTTGTCCCAAAGCGATCCCAAGAGACACGTTAAGCGGCAGTTGGAAGCTGCCGCTTCTGAGGTTGTATTGGCCGGTGAACCCATACGACTAGCCCATATTCATTCATTACGCTACATGTGAAAAGACGGAATAGTAATGAATCGTTCCTCTCTCTTGAGACTTGAGAGCGTAGTCGTGACCTTGGGACATTGTATCAGCCTACATGGGTGCTGTATGGTTTCCTGCAACGTGACGAGGCGCTTTGTAGAGTTCTTATGGGAGATGTCACTACCCACCGATCTGGCGAAGTGCATTGCTCATCCCGCTTTGGTTATTGAGCATTATTAATTATGAAAACTAGCTATCACTCGTGTAGCCTTGAATTGCCGATTGTTGTTCGTCGCCGAATGTGCGGAGCATCTGAAAAGCTAACCTGTTGCTCGTTCCAAAACCAGGTTCATCCCTCAACCCTTATCCATCATCCCTATTTCATTTTATGCTATCCTTTAAAGACTTATTTCGGCACTACCCCCAAATTAATACCAACTAGACCTATAACACCCCTGCTAATAGTAATAACATTATTTTATAAATTGTAATTTTAATACTTAATACGTAAATATTTTTTAATTTAAACATTAAAATAAAAGTTTTAAATAAATAAAATATATTAATTAATTACTTATAATTTATAATTAATATAAATAAATTTTTTTTTTTAAAATTTTATTAAAATATAGCTTTATAAAAGGTTATAATTACGAAAGCAAATAAAAACATATATTAGCTTAATATGCTTTTTATAAATTATTACGTATTACTTAATAAATTTATACCTTTTAACCTTTTAAATCGTGATTTTTATATATAAATACTTTTAAAGACTTTTTTAAAGTTATTTAAAAAGTTTTTATTACTTTAACTTATTAAAAAATAAGTAGGCTATTTTAAAAAACGCGAATTTAACTTATAAATATGTTTAATTAATATTTTTAAGCTTTATTATTTTTTTATTATGTTAATATTGTTATGAATTAATAATAAGTGACTTATTAAGCAGACCAGGACTAGGCGTCGGAGGTTTAATAAAGGATGAGCGCGGGGTTATAGCGAGCAGGCTAAAAAAAGATGTGACCTAGTTATAATTATGGGTCGGCAAGCTATAATAAGGAACGGTCACATAATAAGTTATTAAAGTTACTAAAGTTATTAAAGTTATTAACGAGGTAATTAAAGCGATTTAAGTAATTAAAATAACTTTTAATATTTAAATAAAAAAAGAAATATTATATAAATTATAAACGTTTTTTATATATTTTTAGTTATAGTTTTTTATTTTTTATTATTTAATTTAAATATATATTTTATTATATATAAGCGTAAGCTTAATAATAATTTAATAATTAAATTATTTAAATTAATTCTTATATTAAACTTATTTTTAAAACATATCTTTAGTGATTTTTTATATATATTTATTATTTATAAAGCAGGTTGTTATAAATATATATAAACTTATATAAAAAAAACATAGTTAAAATATATTAATTTTAAAATTTTAACTTTTACTTAAAACATATAATATTATTTTTTATAAATTAATATTAATTTTAATAATTATATTATTAGTTTATGTTTTAAAATTTAAATAATAATAAAAACAATCTAGTATTTTTATAATTATTTATATAAATTAATAAAGTTAAATAAATAATTAAAAATATTATTAAATAATTAATTATAATTATTTTTATAATAATTATTAATAAAAACATAATTAACTTTATAAATAAATTTAAAATAATTATATATATTTAAAACAAGCTAATATTTTTTAATTTTAAAGTTTAAATTATTATAATTTATAATTATATATTAAATTAGCTTTAATATTTTAATTATAAAAAACTTATTAAGATTTTATATTTTTTTAAATTATTATTAAAGTAATAAAAGTATAAACTATTATAAAATTTTTTAATAATTAAAAAAAAGCTTAAATAATTAAATAATACTTAATAAATTATAATTATATTTATAAATAAGCTTTTAAAACAACTTTATTATTTATATTTTAATAATTTATTTATTTTTATAACATTATTATAATATTTATATACTTATATAAATATTAAAATAATTATAACAGTGACAGCATGGTGGCTTGTGTGGGTGGCTGTGCCCCACACCAGCCCCACCATTCTGCCAAACCACTGCCAGGAATACTGCCGGCTTTCGCCGCCCACATTCACTGCCGCGCGCAACCCACGCACTTCCACTTAAGGGGTGCGATCTTATAGAATATTTTGATTTCTTTCTTTTTCTCTTTATCTTAGATTTTTCGTACAATATAGCATATTTGCCGCGAGGCCCTGCCTTCGTTCGTGTGCCAAGTGCAACAATAACGGCTTAAAAATAGTTTAAAATATATAAAGCTTTTATAAACTTTTATATAAAAAACTTTACAAAAAACTTTTTATTTTAAAATAATATATAAAGTTAAGCTATAAAAAACGGCTTAATATAATAATTTTTATATAAAAATAACATGCTTATGTTTTTTATATTAATAATTTATTTAAACTTTAAGCCGTATATTTATTAAAAATATAAACAGCTATATATAAAAACTATTAATGTTGTTTTTAATAATTTATTAAAAAAAGCTATAAATTTATTAATTATTATATATAATTATAACTATAAAAAAGCTAATATAAATATAATTAATTAAATAAGGTTTTATAATTTATAAAATTATAAAATTTATAAAAGCTATAAAAAATACTTATTTTTTTGTTTTATTTTTAATATAATTTTTATAAATATTTTTATTTTTTAATTATATTATAAAATAAAGTGATTAAATTAAACTCCGTATAAAACTTAAGCTAAATAAAAAAAAGCTTTATTAAACAAGATTTTTTATAAATATAACCTTTATTTAAAAACAAGTATTAAAAGTTATATTAAAATTAATAACTTTTAAAAAAGTTTTTTAAAATATTAATTAATTTAATAAAATAAAAAAAAACGATTATAAAGCTTATAAAAGCTTTATAATAACCTTATAAAATTAAAAGATTTTAAGCAAAATTAATAAAAACATAAACATAAAAACAAGCAAAAAAGTTATTAATAAATATAATTATAATATATATAATATAACTTTATATAACAATAATAATTATTAATACTTCTAGCATAAGTAAAATAAGTAATAAATTCAGGTATTTTTTATTTAAATAATCTAATTAGCCTATATCCTTATTATTAATATAGCTAAGGATGTTAGTGCTGAAATAATATTTTAAAAGATAGTCGAAGGCACTCCGCTCTGTTGTTTGTACATCCAAATGCTTGGTATTGCGTGTCTTAACCTGGGCTTTATTTTATCTCGTACGATCCTTCCAATTACTGACTACCAGCCCTAACAACTTGCAGTAGTGCAGGCCCTGATTATGAGAACGGATGAAAGAGCTAGTATTCCTTGCACGTTATGGCCCGCATGGATCTGGTCCATGATCCCCACAGCCCAAGAATAGGAAACGAACTATCCTGGTTGCAGTAGCATAGAGGAACTTAGGATGAAGGCTATTGCCAGTAATATTAATAACGGGAATCTACTCACGCATTCGGCCGGAACAACGCCCCTAAAGATGAAGCTACTATTACCTGTTATCATCCTAGCCTAAACAAACCCACAGCGTCAAGACCCAGAACTTCTTTCGCGTAAATGATACTAATACTTAATTAGAGATATATGTTATGCTTGCGTAAAGCTTCGAGAAGCAAGTCTCGCTTAATATCTAGCGTATCTATTACACGGCGTGCCTGACTTGGCCTGGGCTGACCTCAGCTAACGAATACTTCCATTATGTACAACTACGAACTACATACCAATCCCTTCGTACATATTGTTTATACGTATAGACAAAGACGTATCCACTTTCCATGCGATACGGTATACTAGTCGGTCCATCTGTTGCCATCCACTAGACTAGGCTCCATATTCTGGTACTTGGAAGCCCGTCTCCCGTAGCTGAAGAACGATACCCATGCCGTTGTTGCCGCTTGTGATTGTGCCCATGTTTGATCGTACGGAAACTAGCTAGACTAGGGGTAACGATTAGGAAGTCAAGCCACGGCTTGTTACCACTACGACCAGCATGTTACTTTGTACCCTGTACCTCCAGTGTGTAACGATATCTTCAACAGGTAACCAACGCTACCGTAGTCTTCCCCCCATCCCTCGTTAAGTATATACCTGCATATACCTCGCTTCTTGTTCTTGTTCTTTCTCTTTCGTCGTATATCTTCGAAAGGCTGAACAAACATTGACCAACTCGACCCCCGACGGAACACCTACAGGAGGATTAACATTTCTCGACTTCACTACTCGATCAAACGCTTAACACTCGTCTGCCTGGTCGTCGACTCTTAGCATCTAAGGCCACATCAAGTTGTATCTGATTTAACGACTTGAATAGTAAAACCATACGACAGGACCATCAAGGGATCACGGTTGCACATACACGCGCGCGGCGAAGAACTCTGACTCAGCTAACCGAATATTGAATTTTCTTGACGCCTTCGACGACACCAGTGACCATTTTGTGGTGAGACTTACGGGCTGTGCCTCTTCAGGACCCTTACCCGGCACAAGAGTGTGTTGTATAAAAGCGTTGTTCCCTAAGGCTATCAGGGCTTTATACCGATATACTCTCCTAGTTCGACATTTTATTATGCTATAGAGCCGGCTGTGATCGTTAACTCGATATCAATGGGGATACATCCTAACTTAGATCTTCAACGATCATCGTCAACCTGCTCGGTAACGCCTCCCGCGTTGCCTAGCCCAGTGTCTGCCTATTCTTTGTCTAGCGTTTCAGGGGACAAAGTATTCGGGCGCACTGCACCCATATCTCCTCCTATGTCCAACTATGAGTCCCGCAGGACATCCGACATGTCGTCAGGGAAGGGCTCAAGTATAGGCCGGAGTCCAAGGGAGTTACGAAGTGAGCCAGCACGCCAACAACTGCCATCTCTTAGTAGCCTCTTTGCGCCACATCAGCACGTTCGTCCTCTACATTCTCCTCAGTCAGATCGGCCCAGTCCACTTTATGGGACCCAGTCGCCATCGGACAGGCCGCATTCGGCGTCCAACAACCCAGAGAGACCCTATTCTAGCAGCTCTTCTTATTTTCCGAATATTTCGCCAACTCTAAACCAGCCACGGCCCGTTTACGAACCGAGACTAGCAGCCGAACGGCCGGTTTTACCCTCAGTAGCACGGAGCTTTCCAGGGCCTCTGTCTCCTCCGATCCGCGAGTATGACCAGGCGCACCAGGCTTCCCGGAATGACGCTGCTAGTGGGAAATGGGCTCATCCGAACTTTCCAGACTCGCGGCGATCAGAGTACGTGTACAGTGCTCGGCCATCAACACCTAAATTCAGACCAGCAGTTGATCACCGTGTGCCGTTACCTTCTTTGGGGCAGAGCTTTGGTTACGAAGTGAATCAGCCCCTGAAAGTCGATGGTCGATTGAGCGGATCGCCGACGTCACCGGGTAGTGTTAGCTCAGAAGGGATTCCAGTCAAGGATGGGCTTGGACCTAAGATTTGGACTGGGTCACAGTTTCTGCCTCGTTTCGTTCGACGAGCCGAGGTACCGGGCGAGGGGCTATGCTATTTCTACGACGATGGCACGCACTGCAAGACGGTCATAGATGGAGAGCCGGTTAATGCGCACTGGGGGGTGACGAAGGCCGGGAAGCCGAGGAAGCGACTTGCTATTGCTTGCCTGACTTGCCGCGAGAAGAAGATCAAGTGCGATCCGGATTACCCCCGTTGCGTGCAGTGCGAGAAGTTCGGGAGGGTGTGCAAGTTTAAGAATGCGTAAGCTATTGGCCGACCTCTTGTTATCTTTCGTGTTGCTAATAAGACCCAGGCCTCGTGGAGGTCATAATACCTCTCCAGCAACTTCTCCCAGGGAACAGGAGGACTCTCGACAGGCCGGTGCGCCTCTGCGAGTTGCTGAACTAGATCGGCCAAGGAGTGCCTCGAGCAGTTCGATGTCACCGCACGCTAAACTCAGCCGCCCTTCCCCTGAATTGCCTAGCATGCCCTCGAAAAGGGCGAGGTTTGCGTACGAGCAATTCCCACCACCACCGCCCACTAGCTTCCCATATCCTATGATGCCGACGCCAGAAATGAAGCCGACTGGCGCACCATGGCAATCCCGTGAGCTCCCTGGGATACGCGAAAACATTCTTTATAGAAAATGGCAGGCAGATCCGTACGTCCGAGACCCTCAGCGTACGCGTTGAATACCTAGCGCCTCCTGAGGAAATACACGTGCTACCTGAAAGCAGGACCTTGCTCTCTTTCATCGAGCCGAAGAAACTGGATGTTCGTTGGCGAGCTCTTGTAGCCTGGCGCGGCTATTTACGAACTCTACAGTCAGAATACAGGGGAAGATCGCAGGATTTATCTACGGGCTATCCAGTCGAGGCAACGGAGACGAACGTTTGGACGGTCAGGCACCATAATGGGCTCGATAGCCAAATTACTAGCCAGGTGTCACGGTAATGAAGGGGCACATTAGCTACGACTGGAGCCCTGCCGCTTCACGAAGACAGTGATGTATCATCCGAACGATGGATGACTGCCTTCTCTTTCATCACGGTTACTGCTTTGCGAAGCGTGCAACAATGGAGATAAAGGTAGTCTCACGATACTATCGTCGGGCACGGCTTCAGACCGAAGCCCCCTGAAGCTACACACTGGCCTTGGCGACTCCGACCTTGGGTCAAACTAAGGGTGCACAGCATCACGACCTGAACCTCCATCCGATTACTTGTATATATGGGAATCATTTAATGCATTCATGGCGCTTGTATGGAGATCTGTTGTTATGTCCAAGAAGAGCAAGCAGCGCGGTGTTAGCTCGGACAAATTGGAATTATCTTGCATTTACGGGGGGGTTACAAGCATCGGTTGCGTCTGCGTGTTCATCACTTTAGCCTGGAGAAAGGGAAAGGCCCGATCTGTTAACGATCTCCAGTATCATGTACATATTCTAGTCTAGTATACCTTCTCCAATACCCCAGCCGTCCATGTGGAATTACAAGACTCAATATTTGGACTCAAGGTCCTGTCCCAACTCTTCCTCATGGCCTATCGCTTTGTGCCTAGCCCTGTCTACATGCCCAACATAAAGGAGAGCCCAAATGACGGAATTCGCGGAAATGGCTCAATGTCTAAGCGCCACTTGGACAGACGGGCTGGTATTGGGGTGAAGGGGTCTAGAGCTCTGGGACGGACGAACTCTGGAGACATGCAGGCAATTCTAGCAAGCAACCTAACTGCCGGCCGGCCGGCCGTATGCTCGGCGCCCCTCATCCCCCATCACCGCAGCATGTAAGTATTACTTAGACAGAACACTAACACGCATCCGACGATCCCCACACACGCACATACCTAGGTATACACTACACGCGCACACACATACGTGTACTTCTACTCTTGCGTAACGCACGCAGAGCATGTTTTTCTCTGAAGGAGGATGCTATCTTTCAGCTCCCCCGCCGAAGTAGGTAGATCTGTTCCCCGTAGCGTAAAACTAACGGACGGGGGCTCGATGGCATGAGATGAGCCCATACAGCGCCAGGACAAGGCTGGGTAAATACCAGGTGATGATTGACGTGTGAGTCGCATGTGCGTGTACTTGTACGTGACACAGCAGCAGGGCGGCGTCGCCTATTGCAAGTAATTCTCTCGTCGGGCTTGATTGCTCGATCGGGAGATGCACCGGTTCATTTAGGGACCAAATAGTAAACAACAATGCACGATGAAGGTAAGTATAGTCTCGTTGTAGTCGTATCATGGCCGTAAACATGTGCCTACGTCTCCGCGGGATAGAATACCTCGTAATTGGCCCTCGTGATGATACTTCCTAATCCCTCGACTATACGTTAGTAGCTACCGGGTGGCCTATTTACGGTTAGTAGCGCCGTCTACCTGGGTCTGGCTAGGGCTCGCTAGATCTCCCAGCTGGCTGGATGGCTTCCTTCTCGGTGGATTGAGAGCGAATCAGCAGACCGAGTGACCGGCGACGGTTGTTTGACCGTCCTCCAGCGCTTATCTTAGACAGGATGCCATGCATTCCTCATGCCAATACTGCCCGAGTAAATGTACTGCATAGTACAACTACCCCTCATGCATTGCGTTGCAGATGGATCTCCCTCAACCATAACTGGATGTAGCCGGTATCAAATCCCATGTTTAGTGTAAAGTAGGATCATGTTAGCGTAGACGTATCTTGGTCTTTGTCTCGGTCCTGGTCAGCAGCCCCCATGGTCTAGTTCCCAAGGCAGACGGACAGTCATCAATCACAAAGGACATCATCGTCATCCCATCCCCATGCATCACCCCCACACCAACTCTAGAGCCACCCAACCAGCACTCCGGCCCCATCACCAAAACAGATCCACGGCACTGCACTTAAGGCTGCGGTACAGCATGGAATACTAAGTAGGGAAATAGATCTCGCGTCGCGAGGCTGCATCATGTACTGTACCTCAACCTGGTTACGATGCACGTCGCTTCCTCCCTTGGTGCAACGTGGCCGCCACATGCTTCTTCTACCAGCCACAAAACATGGCAGCTCTATCATTCGTCTATTCGGCCCTTGATCACTCACCTTCCCTCCACATAGTTCATGTACCGGGGCAACGTTTAGCGGAGCGACCTCTTCAGCTCTTTCTTGGCCCAGCAGCGCCGTTGACGTTCGACAATATCATGAGAGGCTACAGTCCTCTTAAAAGGACACATGATGCGAAATCTTACTTTCGCACTCCGAGCACCTCGGCTTCGCCTGCCTGAACTCCACCTGTGCCTGTGAAAGCAGACGATAATAGAAAAGATCAGAAAGAAAAGAAAGCCCGAATAGCGCCGTAGGCGATGAGAATCAGCGATCACTCGCCGTCTACCGCCAGTAAGCCGAGTGATCCCGCCACCTACTCGCTCTTCAATATGCTGAGTTTCCTGGTGGCTGGGTCTGCAGAGCTGACGTGGGTTTGTGCTCTCTTGGCTCATTCTGCGTGCAATTTCGGTATCGGCTCCGTTCTTTATTGACAATCTTTCCGCGGAACAGCGGGAATAGTGCTTGTATGACTTACGAACTGCCATACGAGATTGTGTCGTAGTCGGCAGAGAGGTACCGACACTACGGTTTGCGATATTGTTGCGTGCATAAGCAGACCGAGGCCCCGTCCCCTGAGTTAGGTATTGGTACCTAGTCCATAAGACAAGACACATTCTAGTAACAGGCTTGTTACATCTGTGAGGGGCTGGCGCCTTTGAGAATGTTGAACGCCGCATCGGATCTTTCGGCCATGGTCTTCCCTGTGAGGGCTTGTGTGGCTGCCCCTGGTCCGCATGCTTGAGGCACGGGCGCGACCGGAAATGCGGTGCGTGGTCCCCGTAGAAACGAGACCCTGTGGTCTGGAGAGCATAAATCTCATCATCCGTCCTGTTTGTCTGATTCGGTCGAGCCCATCAAGGTTCCTGGTCCGGGATTCTGGGTGATGGCACGATGCGGCATAAAGAACCAACATATTCCCCTCGTAGACGAGAGATCGCCATGGCTTCCCGTTGGAGAGAAAAGACCTCAGCATAACAACATTGCTTCTGTTGAGTCTGCGGTGAGTAGCGTACTGCTTTTCGGCATCACACCGAGAATGTCCTGCGACACTAGCGTCGCGGTAACTGCAAGCCTCTAGCATCATGGTTTCGTCTTCTGGTTAGACATGAGAGATGATGGCTTCGAGTGGCGGCGCCGATCTATGCAATGGCCCAAGAACGCGGCATGGTCATTGCAAAGTCCCGGTTGGTCATGCATGAAGCGTAGGAAGCCTCTCCGGTAGCCGGCCAGACTAGGTATCTATTTCATGGATTCACCCACTGACATAGTGTAGGAAATAGCATAGAATAGTGATGGAGTATCTAGGTAGGTTAGGTAGATCGAGAAGCATATCGATAAGATGTTGATTAGAGATATCGATAGATTAGGTGGGGCCGATCTGTGATGAATCTACAGGTTGTCCCCTTTACCAGCCATAACTCGTGCCGCTCGTTGCTCGTTTGCTAGTTTGGATAACGGTTTGGACTTCGTACGTGCAATCGCACCTGCCACTCTCTATTTTGTGAATAAGTTCCAGATGCAGCCTATTTCTGCACAGCGTCTCTTATCTTGTGTTGGTTTCGCGGACGGGCGCGTAGAATTCGAGGCGCATTGGATATCTGAGCTGGACGGTTTACGTGCGTAAAGATGGCGATGATGGGCTTTTTCACAAGCCTCGCCAGCATTGCGGCGCCATTATTTTTGATCGCATCTCCGGTCTTGTCCTATGCTGACCAGGCTATCTCGATGCATCGCGCCAAGTCTAGCGCCGGCTTCTCCCTCGACATACCCCTTATCATGCTGGTTGCGTCCATCTTTAGGTAAGGAGAAACTCGCGATCTATAGGAGCGCCCGACTTGCTCATGAGTCTGTTCATTGACGAGGTCCCTTAGAATATTTTATTATCCCGGTGCCAAATACGACGTTGCTTTGCTCATCCAGTCTTTTTGCAATGTCATTGTGCAAATCGTTCTTCTGAAGATCGCCCTTGACAATCGCCCAGCTTCGTCATCTAGGGGTGGCGATGCTGCGGTACCTTTTGCCGGATCCCAGGATGGGCTCTCGGGTCTAAGGCGACCGTACAACTTCTGGAGGTGGCGTTCGTCGAAGCCGTGAGTCTCTACCTTCTCTGTTACGTCTGATAATTTTGGCTTCGGGCGACTGACATTGTTTCTCTCAGATACTGGCAGTTCTTGCTGTGTTTATCTATCGCATTAACCGTCCTCGAGCTCCTGCTTGCCCCGTTCGATTCGATATACCCTACCTACTCGGCATTGATCGGATACATTGGTCTCTCAGTCGAAGCCACCCTCCCTCTCCCACAACTCTACGCTAATGCGCAGTCTGGGTCATGTAAAGGTTTCCGCTTCTCGGTGTTAGCCAGTTGGATAGTGGGTGATTCTATGAAGATGTTTTGGTTCTTTACGGCCACGACGGAGATCCCTCTGGCTTTCAAACTATGCGGTGTTTTCCAGGCTGTTTGCGATGCTTTAATCGGTGTTCAGTATTTCATATATGGAAATAAGGGACCGGCGGTCAAAGTGCAGCAGGACTGGGAACTTACCGCGATGTCATCCTCATCTAATGGATGGCAATCACCTGTAGGCAGGCGAACGCCATCAGCGGGTGAGAAAGGCTATTATTGAATAGAATAATGTTGCATGCATACGCACGTACATAGGGAAAAGACAGTCCTTGGGTAATCAATTTTTTGTTCTAAAATATGAACCTGCATAAATCATCTTCAGCCCGGACTGGCTATGCATCACCGAATTCAAAAACTATTGGGGATTTCTATGATAAGCTTTGAGCAAGACAGCATCAGAACTTGATTCTTGGCTTCGGCAGTTCAAGTTAGGTTTGCCATATTAGGAAATAGCTCATGCTTTAAAGTTGGACCCTGACTGATAAGGCGGCCAAGGATCGACTGATAGGCTGGCTACTTATGCTCTAAATGCTGTGCTTGCATCGTGAATTAGTGGTACTGAGTACAAAGCTATGTTTTCCTTCAAGGGAGTCATGCACTTATATGATATCGTCTAGCAGTAAAGAGTCATACAATCGTGTATTGAAGATATTTTATTCCGAATTCAATGTTTCGTCCATGATTTACGGATGAATTCGACTATGTTACTGGGGTGCTATATTGAACACGTAGTTCCCCACTAACAGTCGCTCACAACTAATATCCGAGGCTCGAATGCCCCTGGTTAGAGTCCAAACTTTTCCTTTGAACTTTTAACATAACACTGCATAATTCATCAACTTCTCGGTTCCACTTCTCGAGTTGCTCTGTAAAGCTGGACTTGGTTGGATGCCTGAGGATCATCACAGTATTTCCAACACGGTTACCATCGATTACGAGGCTCTCAACTCACAATCGACTCTCACAACTTGTCAGCCGTCATTCTCAATCAGATTCTATGACCTACAAACCAAACGCTGTTTATTTTAGCCTCTCCATTAAGCAGTTCGTAGTCTGGATTAGGACTAACGATTCTAGAGGAGTTACTTGAGCACAAGTAGGAAGTTGTTATTGGTCCTGCTTAACTTTATATTCGGAAAGCGCTGAGTATCGAGTATGTTGCATCCCCTTTTCCTGCACCGTCCCATCCATGACTTGGATCGTTATGAACAGAAAAGTCGAGAAAAGAATAGATTCGTAGAACTGACTTTAATCAAGCCCAGATCTACGCCTATTAGGTACTCATTTCAGCTGGTTGAGCCTCCTGCTCACGTATTGCTAAAACCACAATCACTTCTACTTCTCAGCCTACCTAGTTATCCACCTCAGCATCAACTTCTCTAGGCGTGGAAGGGCTCCTTATTAACAATCCCAACCACATATGATTACTACTTCAGCCCAACCAGCACACAAAGAGAGGTCTTCGGACTTTTACTAACTTTCACAAGGAAACTGCGGAGTTGTAAGTGTTCCATGATTTAGAGCCCCGACTCTTGTTGCAAACGTATCCCTTGCTGCATATACCACACCACAAATGAATTATTTTACTCGCTAAATATACCTTGTCTGTGTTGTCATACCTATAACTTCGAGTCGCCTACCTAGCCCTAACCCGAACCACTACAAGAAAGTACTTGCATGTAAACACAACCGTAACATTCGCGTTAACTAACTCTGCGAGAAGCTTCAAATCATACTTCTCTCTTCCTTCACGTATCACTGGTCTGATTCTACCTTGCATTAGGAACTGCCCAACACACCTTCCTGCTTTAGCTTTCAGTTGTCCACATCTACCTCTTTCGGCTTCTATCACCTCATCAAGGTAATCATCCTTCTCTCACAACAACATCTTGACCTCTACACCTGTGCACATCAGTTGTGAGTATTCTCTCTAAGCCCATCCACCCCTTCACTGAGTTCCATGTGCCTGCATGCTGCTCACTACAAACATCTACCTACTCGCTCTGTACTCGCACTTAACAGAGATTGTGTCCATTAACATACCAACTGATCTCTCCATTCGGTGTCCTGCCATATTCTTCGCTTCCTTACTAGTACTCACCATCTCATCTCGCTACCGGGTTCTTGGAACCTCGTGCACATTTCCCGCCTCCATCCACTCATCGGTCACTAGGTGCTCTGCGATAACGATATTGGGTGCAAGCAACTACGAAAACTCAACCGAGCAGAATATCAAGATAGATAATCTTTTCGGTCACTGACCACACGCTCATCAGCATGTCTCAGCCAAAGGGTAAAACAAACTTTAGAACCTACGAGGCGTCTACTCGCCTGCTCGCCGCGGTCATCGCCTCCACTAATGTTAAGCTCGATTATAATGGTAAGTGACTGTGTTTTCTTCGTCGAGGTTATACCTGTCCTTCAGACCACGCCCTTCCCCCCCAGTACCGGCATATCATCATGATTTCCCTTCTGACCCGATCGTCTTTCCGTTGGCAGAGATAGCAAAGCATGTCGGTGGTGGCGTGGGAGTGGATGCCATTAACCATCGTTTTCGGCCCATTAAGCAGCTAGCTAAGATGCAAGCCGAATGTGTGAAGAAGGGAGAAGATCCCGGAGAGCTGCCCACTGATAAAGGAGGTAATATTCGCAGCTCCTTGTCTCAATACAAATCACCCTCTCCTAGTTATCTATATCGTCTCCCCATTGTCCCGTTTCCACCCAGTTCAGCGGTCACGTCTTAATGGTTTCCCATCTTTCACCACCCCCGAGGCAGTCGTCCAATGGACAACAGCACTCGCCGCGAATTTTGGCGCAGACGCTACCGCCGTTGGCTTGCAGCATCGCTTGCGTCCAATGATACAGTTGGCCAAGCTACAGCTCGATCATCGCAAGAAAGGGAAAGATCCCGGCGAGTTGCCAACTGAGAAAGGAGGTGAATTTCCGCGCCTTCTCACGCTCCACGGGCGACACTCCACCTTTCCCAAGCCTGAAACATAGAGATATTCATCATGACTCCACATTCTATCCCGCATCCTCTCCGCTTGTAGCTTTAGATAATCCAAGAGCAAGTTAACCCTTCATAGAAATCCAGAAACTTTTCGGCGAATCCACACCCGGCGGCATCGAGTGGCAGTTCGGGGGTATCAAGCGCCTGGGCAAAGCTCAGCAGGAGGCAGTTAAGAAGGGCGAGAACCCTGCTACGCTCACGATCCAAGCCCCGGGCACTCCCTCCGCGGGCCGCGGACGAGGCAGACCACCGACCACTAGAACACCTGGCACCGGCACCGGTCGAAAGCGTAAGACGATGGCTAACCTTCTGCCTCTTGATTCGTCTGATGAGAACGGTGGGGCTGACGATAACGACTCGGACTTCGTCGAGACGCCCAGCAACCGCCCCTCGAAGAGAGCTGCGACAGCCTCGGCCAATAAGAAGAGTGGAAGCCAGAGCACGCCTACCGCCTCCCCTGCCAATGCCGTCACTGGTAATCCAGCCGCTACCATGATTTCTGGCTTGGCCCCTATTTCTATGCCTCGCGCCTCTATCTTTGGTGGTGGTGATGCGCGCGCTCCGACCACCAAGCAGTCTGCCGAGCCATTTGACGATGACATTAAGACCAGTGGTGGCTTCAACACACAGTGCCATGACTGGACTCCTAGGCCCGCCACCAAGCCGGCTCTCATCAAGACGGAACCTGTGGTCGGCGCGAACTCGTTCATCTCCTCGGTCAACTCTTTTAACTCTGGTCCCTACTACGGCGAAGAGTACGATGAGGGCGAGGTCTAACTCTCTTACCCTTCTCTCCTTCACGACACCCGTCTGTCTCCTCTGCGGGCAAACAGACGATATTGGGCTTCTAGGCCTTAGTTCGATTTCGGTTTTTTTGCGATTTGACATTTCATTCTGCGGTTTCTTCGGTCTCGCTACTGCTTTTGCGGACATTGTTTCGAGGTGTTTCGGTCACGGAATAGATCAATCACGAATCTGGGCGAATTCATGACACGTGGTCGATCGCATGGGTTTCCTATCTTTTTCATCTCGCGGGTTCTGATTTCCTCTTTGTTGTTGCAGCATCTTATTTTCCTAGTTTCCCAACGTCATCTTTGTCATCTCGTCATTCTCGGCAATTCGCTCTTCTTCCTCCTGCCGAGGTAGAAGGATATGCTCCTGGCGACTTTGCGCCTCGCCACGACGCAGGCGAGATGAACGAGACTCTTGCATTGTATCGCACCGCACCGTACCTTGCTTTCTTGGCATCTAACCGGCCTGGCCTTTTCGACGCAAGCTACGATTTTCTTCACTTTGTTGGTCTCGCTTCTTTCATTCTCGGTCTAAATGCCTCAATGAGTGCAATCGATCGATGCCTCAGTGGTATGGATCAAGACCTCGAGCGAAGAGGACAAAAGCCACACGAGAACAACGAAACTGGCAAAGGAAAGACGAAACAAGAGGGGGAGGGAGGGCAGAGAAATGTAGGAAAGGTTCGGGAGGCAAAACGAGAATTCGAGAACGAAAAGTCTGTGTCGTAATTCGCGAGGGAGAATCCCAATTGTACCAATACTATGACTGCTCTACACTCTATGCCTAGCCATGCCTAGATGGCCAATCCTGCGTTTCTTTTTACCTGCTGGTAGTCATTAAAAAACAACTTAAAAAAACACGTGCCGTTCTTTTAAGTGACGGTTTAAGGGACATATATGCCTATAGTAGTTTCCCGACTTGTAGCCTTGAATGCGATCGCAAGAAAAGGGAAGATAAAACGCTTCGTTTCACCGCAAGACGCGGTCTGCATACTGATGTTTCAACTAGGCGATTCCATGCCTGCAATTAATATAGTAACTAATATATAAGTACTACTTGCCAATACGTAGAAATCACGAGCTCCAGCTACCAATATTACACTATACAAAAGACAGTGATACTTAAATCAGTGCTCCGGGGCCCTACAGGCATAGGCGCATTCGTTCTAGTATGATAGCAGAGTAGAAATATCAAAATTGCTACCACGGAAGCAATTCAATATGTCCTGGGATACAAATTAGTGTCACGGGCTCGTAGACGTCGATACGTCAACACAATAGTCTGCTCCAATTCTTATCCTTAGTCTTCCTCTCTTTTATTCTTCTCTTCGCGCGGCGTCTAATTCTGAGCTCTACCAACTTATTTCAACAACAAATCCCACAGGCCCTCCTTGGCCATATAATCGTGATGTATAATATTCACCAGCCAGCAGTCGGCCCGCGTCGCCTCGAGCAGCTTCTCGCTCTCGTGTCCCTTGCCGTAGACCTGCGCCCACTCGCTGAAGATGCCGAAGGCCTCCTCGGCCCATGCCCGGAAACTAACCTCTTCGATGATGGTGGGCGTCACGATCTCCTTGCCGGGGAACACGCCCCAGGTCACGGCGTTGGTGCTGCTTTCTCCCGTGACGTAGCCCTCGTCTCTTTCGTCGGTCGTCTCTGTGGGTTTGGGGGCTGAAACTCCCCCTGAAATATCGGACGACATAAAGTCGCCGGCTGCGTTCGCCGCGTAGTATGTCACCATGCCGCAAATTTCGGGACTTGTCAATTTTTCGTATAAGGACTTCCATGCGGCGGCTGAGAGAAAGAACTCAACGAACGACTTCTGGAATATGAAGCCATTCCGAGGACCCCAACCGAAAGTCGGGTCTTCTGAGCGAACTCCGTTGACAGCAGGCTGTGAGGCCACTGTCCACATTCCCCGCTGATTTAATTGTATCAGCTGGTCTGTGATGGTACCGGTCTCTTCGTGTACCTCTTCTTCGCTCCAGGGAATTGCGGTGAGCTCTCCTTTCAAATGGCGTACAAATAGCGTATTGACATCTTCGCGGCTTTTAGGGTCGCCCCATAGGGATATGGCCTGTGCTTGCGTCACATGAAGAGTAGGGCCATATCCATCGATCTCGCCGTAGGCAGGGGACCGCGCGTCGCCCCAACGGCCGTTAGGGAAGTCATCCCAGGTAGCCTCGCGGCCAAGAACACCCTCACCTTCTGATATCGCAAGGGTGTTAGCGCGAGTATTGATCGCCCCAGCTTTGATCCCTGCATCTGCCTGCGACGCCTCATATTCGGGGTTAGATAGTGTACGTTCAGATACAATGACTCGGTTGCGTGGTTCTGAACCGACGGTGGACTGCCTTCTGGAGTGACCCGAGCCCGGGAAATGACCTTCAACAGGCGACGCACCGTTTATGACAAGGCCTGGTATATTTGGTAGCGGCCCGTCGTCTACGATGGCCTCTTCCTCCTCTGCTGTGCTGGATATCAGGTGTGTGCGTTCGACGATGAAGGAAACAGCTTTTTCTAGATTCAAGGTGTAAAAGTGGAAACCCTTGGGACCTGATGTCCTATTCTTTATTTCCTTGACACGTTCGATGATTTCGCATAAAATATCAACACCGACATTTTTTACTTTTTCGTCATCCTTTTTGACAGCATCTAACCGAACCATTATGTCATCAGGTATCCTAGCATGGCTGAGCTTGGTTGTCCGCTTGATCATCTGGTAACTCTGTATTGGCATGAGGCCAGGTATGATAGGAATTGTTTTGAAAGCACCACTGGGATGCTCTCTTAACCTTTGTTCGAACTTATCATAGGCATCTGTGTCAAAAAACAGCTGGGTCATAAGGAAGTCAGCTCCCGCAAGGGTCTTGTCGACCAAATATGGGAGATCATGTTCGAGGCTCTGGCCTAGCGGATGACTCTCGTCCGCATGTCCTTCCGGGTATGTAGCGACGCCGATACAGAAATAATCGCCATACTTGTTTTTGATGTACTTCACTAGATCGATTGCCCATACGAACCCCTCGTCGATGGCATTCTCGGGGTCCTCATTGGGATCTTGGTATTCGGAGGCTCTTGGCGGGTCGCCTCTCAGAGCCAATATGTTTCTTATGCCGAGGGCTTTAGCATCTTCCAAGGCCCTGTCTATCGTTTTGCGACTCATATTGGTACAGGTGAGATGCAAACATGTCGTGAGGTTGAGCTCTCTCTGGCATATCTCTGCCAATTCGAGGGATTTGGTCGCGGTAGAGCCACCGGCGCCCCAAGTCACGTTCACGAACAGGGGTCGCAGGGCGCGTGCCATTCGATCAAGACGGTCGCGGAGGTTTGAGAATCCCATTCCGGTCTTGGGCGGGAAGAATTCGAGGGAGAAATAGTTGGCGTCTGCCGGCAAGGCGGCTATTTTGTCTGTTATTTTCTCCATAACGGCGAACTGTAGGAAGAGAAAGGGAAGATAGCGGGAATATGGGGTTGAGGTTGAGGTGCCTGAGCACTCTATAGCATAAGTTGTTTATGCCTTGGGTATGGACAGGTATTATGTAGGCGCAGTGAGGATTGAGCGCAAGCGCTATTGTGTAGGTAATTATTGAAAATGGTTTTTTGGCGGGGCGAAGAAGTTGGTCGGTCGCCCTCTGCCGACGGTGGCCGAAAAGTATTGACAGGAAGTAGAGATCTCGCGTATCGTGGCTGTCCACGAGGTGTCGCTTCAGGGAGATATTTTATTATGCCTACAAGAAATACAAATCTTAATAAGGAATCTTTATTTGTAGTTGTTTTCTCTCGATCAGATGCAGTCAAGCCAACTGCCGCGTTACACCGTGATCGGAGTACTAATGATTTCATTAATGTGGGGTAAGAATAAAGCACCCCGCCAGATATGCATCCTCATGGTATCCATTTTCGAGTGATGTATATAGTGGATACAAGTATAGGCGGCCCCGATAAGTGCAGGCCAAGGAGCAGACCAAGAGTGGAGGCGCGCTAAGCCTTCTGACAAGTACTTACAATGTCACAATGAGGTGCAGGCAAAGCCGTTGGAGAACCTGACCAGCGGTGCGAAGCTTGCCCAATCGATCGAGAACGTTACATCACCACGTGTAGACGCATGCTTATCACCCACTAAAAGGCCTCTCATCCCTCTTGGCGGCGCTCCAGGGCCGGGGTCAGAGATAAGAGAGCACATGTACTCCGGACTCTGGGACGGGATCCTAGTTCTTGGAAGCCGAAAGGAAAGACGGGAATCGGTTTAAACCCGCGCGCCATGGGCCATGGATGATAATTGGGAAATTCCGATTTGTAATCGATTCGCTACTTATGTCTCCGTCAACTAGTCTAGCCATGTAGACTTCCCCGGATGGACATTGCTTGCACTCCCTCCTTTACATACACCCACAGCATTTCGCTACGTTACCTAAGGTATCATCCAATGCCAATTGCATCGGACTCGAACCCCGTCCTCCGCCTTGTAACAGCTTGTTGAGACCAACTGGAAACAACATGGACCGGTCAATCCACTTCGTCGCCGACATGGCCAAACCGGCACCACCAAAGGACATGAGCCACCATTATTCCGACCTCGCCAAGGCACGGAAGCCGAGCCAAATGAAGATGTTTTACAGGTTCTTCGCCATCCCAGGCATTGGCAATTTTGCTGGCGGTTCGTATGAGAAACCCCCTGTTCGTTTGTTCATCCGTTCTTATACGTGTTTGTCTCGCCGCAGGTCTCCCCAACGCGCAGTTCTTTCCCTTCGACACGCTCGAGGCCCAGTCGGCGAAGCCGGAAAGATGGACTCCAACACCGAACCGTCCAGGCGGCGATGACCTCTCTTCCGCTATGGGTTCGGCGAAGATATTAGACAAGAGTGCAAAGACTGCTTCCCATGTTGTCGTCCCACATGACTCCGCTACCGCCGACTTGACTAAGAAGATCGATCTTACCACAGCCCTCCAGTATGGCCAGGCTTCCGGATACCCGCCTCTTGCCTCCTACATACGCCAATTCACTCGGGACGTCTTGCACCCCAACGTGCCTTATAGTGGAGGACCCGAGGTGGCCCTGACCGTCGGGTCAACAGATGGATTTTACAAGGTACTCGACGTCTTCACCAACGTCTGGGTAGAAGGGAAAAACGATGTCCGTGAACGACCTGGTTTATTGGTTGAAGTGTTCATATATCCCAATATTTTGAGCCAGGCCATGCCCAGGGGTATCCAGATCTGCCCTGTCGAGATGGACGAGGATGGTATGGCCCCTTATGGACCTGGTGGATTGGAAGATGTTTTGGCAAACTGGGACGACGCAAAGGGTAAACGGCCTCATCTGCTGTATACTGTCTCGTAAGTTTTCCTGGGCCTTTAATCGGTGTCCTAGGCATTTCTTGGCGTTAGCCTGTGTCAACACATCGTGCTGACATGATACGCACCAGGATGGGACACAACCCAACTAGTGGGGTTCTCTCGCTTGAGAGGAGAAAGGAGCTTTATGACATATGTAGCAAGTACGATGTGATTATCATCGAAGACGACCCTTATTGGTATCTCCAATTCCCTTCGGCAGAGATCGAGGAAGCAAAGGCACGAAACAAACCAATCCCGGAGTTCAAAGTTGCCAATACCCTACCAAGGAAGTCAGGTCACCCTTTCATAGACTCACTGGTGCCTTCCTTCCTCAATATCGATGTCGATGGTCGAGTCGTCCGCTTAGACACATTCTCTAAGACAGTCGCACCAGGCTGCCGACTTGGCTGGGTTACCGCCACACCCGAAATTACTAATCATATCATCCGTGTCAGCGAGTCTGGCACCCAGCAACCCTCAGGTTTCGTTCAGGCCATGATTGCGGAAAATATCATGGGGCCCCAACCCGAGGCGACTTCGGCCTTTCTCTCAAGACCACTCAAGGACCGAGCCACCTTTACCGGCTGGAAGACGGAAGGATGGGTCCGGTGGCTCTCTGGCTTGCGCGGCGAATACGAAAGGCGCATGCAGACAATGTGCACCAATCTCGAGGAAAACGCTTACCAGTTAAAGCAGTCGACGCCTGTGCGTGATTTCGACTGGGACTGGGGCGTCATTACGAAGACCAAGCTGTACGAGTTCGAGTGGCCGCGTGGCGGCATGTTCTTATGGCTCAAAGTTCGCTTCGAGGCCCATCCGTTGTTCGGGGCCGTAGGGTCTCAGGGTAACGTGATCGACGGGCCGGCGCTCTCGTCTGCGCTCATGATTTTCCTAACGCACAAGCCCTTCCTTGTTCTCGTTAGTCCCGGCATGATGTTCAGTGCCACACCAGAGATTGCTCAGCGGCGAGGCTGGGCCTACTACCGCCTGTGCTTCGCTGCGGAAACAGACGAAATGAACAGCGCCTGTTCGATTCGCTTCGGACAGGGCGTGCAGAAATTCTGGCGCATCAAGCAGGTCGCCGAGATCGAGGCTCTTCTGGAGGAGTCGGGGATGACTGCTGAGGAAGAGATGGAGGGTTTGGCAAACCTGATGGGCTGCTAGATTTTTTTTTTTAGATTGGTGACCTTGGATAGATAACTTGGCCTACGCTCATAGGTACCGTGTAACCGGGCCTCCCCCCTATTGCGATATTGTGAGATACCATCTCGATTTGGAATACGACCTATCTAAAGATCAGTCTTAGTCGTTCCGAGTAATAAGTATATAGATGTTTTAATAACGAAGAAGACTTCTCGAGGAAAAAAGAAGAAAAAATTCTTAAGATTTCCGTATATATGATGGGATTATCTTTCTTTATCCTTGTTTCTTTCTACTTGTCTTCCTGGTTTACGGAAAGCGAGGGAGCGGGGTTGGATTGAACAAGCTGAGATATTGACAGATCAGATGCAACGAAATGCAACGCAACGCTTGCGCCACATCCCTGCTTTGTATCATAGACCAACCAATGTGCCAACGAACATTATCTATCGATACTACTGTCTCGGGAAACCTAGCCTATAGGAAGGCATAGCGGTTCTTTCTAATGATAGGAGAATGTATCAGAGGCGAAGTCCGCCGAGAAGAGAATTTGATGGTGCTGTCTACTGATTGATGCTTAGATTCGCGTGTTGAGTAATTATAGGATGGTTAGGACCTCGGAACATGTTATACTCGATCCGTAGAGAGCTAATATGAATCCAGTTAACATTTCTACGGTTTGTCTGGCGTACGGGAGAACATGTAGCCAGGTGAAATGTTGCACACCTTAGACCTACTTGCCAATGTTTCATTATGCATGAGTGTTTTGTCGGTTCCAAATGAAACTTTAAACAATCGGAGACAAGTAGCTGCTGGAGTTACAAGAGACATCGGAGTCAACGACACGACGCGATAATCTTATCACTAACTGGACCCTTGCCAGCACCATGTTTCACGGATTCATGTAAAAAGATAAAAGACGAATTCGGGCGGAGAAATGTTCATAATGACAATTCCATTGATTCATGAGACCCCATGACCCCGTTACGCCCATTACAATCGCAATCCGATGCTATCCCCTTAACCGTTGTCTTAGAAAAGCTGCTCACCAAGCTGATCTAATTTAATCCTCCTTCAGGACCTTGAGGAAAGACTCGGGGGTCTTAGGAGGCTTGCCAGCCTCCTTCTTCTGTTGACCGAGCTCTTTCTTGACGAATGTCGAGTGGTAAGGGTTGAAGCGTAGCATGACCTGCTTGTTGCGCAGAGGGTTCTTCTGAACACCAGCACGCTTGGTTAGCGAGCCACCCTTGGGGGCGCGGAGGACGCTCTGGATTTCGGAGCTGTTAATCAGACGGGTCAAGTCGGCCTGAGAAACAACGTTCGAAGGTAGGAGGAAGTCCTTCTTGAGCTCAGAGGGCGTGGTGGTGGTGCCGTAGATACTATCAAGGGCCTTGAAAGCAGCCGAGGTCCAGACGATGAATCGACCGAGGTGACCACCAGGGGCCAGCTGAAGAAGGTTGAGAGCGTAGACAGGGCAGGTCTCAACACCGGGCAGGTTGCGGGTACCCTTGACGAGCTCGGTACCATCAACCTCGGGGTCGTAGATCACTAGGGGTCCACGGCGCTGGCGGTGACGGCGGCCTCGCATCTTACCCTTACCAGCTCGCAGCTTCTTGGACTTCTTCGCCTTGATGACATCGGCAGAGGCGCCCACAGCGGACAGGATGGCAAAAGCGCTGGCGGTCTTAGCGGCAGCACCTCCCTCGAAGACAGCAGAGTCGACGACTAGGGGAACCTCGGGGACGTTTGAGATCTGGTGGCCACGGGCGAGGAGGAGAGGAGCGACAGCAGAGGCGGCAAGAGCAGAGGCGGTAGCGAATCGCCTTC
This sequence comes from Xylaria scruposa, assembly GCA_022385635.1. Taxonomy (NCBI): domain Eukaryota; kingdom Fungi; phylum Ascomycota; class Sordariomycetes; order Xylariales; family Xylariaceae; genus Xylaria; species Xylaria scruposa. The sequence goes on along the minus strand of MU280263.1, from coordinate 36,113 downwards.
CCATTGTTAGTTTCAATCCCGTCTGACGCGAAAGCGCTTTGGAGCCGTTACTCACTTCTGGCCCTGGTTGATCTTGATGTGCCATTTCCTCCAGATCTTGGTGGGGGCGAACATGCGACCGGAACGGCACATGTTACCGAAGGCAGCCTGACCGGCACGGTGAGTACCACCACCAGAGACACGAGGAATACGGGCGACAGCACGACCTAGGTGTCATTGTCAGCAATTATTTCGCATCGCCGGTCTACTCCCATGCAGGCCAATCGCATCTCAAGCCATTGCGAGCGTCCATAGGCTTCAATCCAGGAAGAGTGGGCGACTAACCAGTTCCCCAGGACTCGGCAGAGGTCTGGTGACCGGCCTTCTCGCTCACGGCGTAGGGCTGGCGCTTGTTCTTGGCCATGCCGGTATGGACCTGCTGGACAATGTCGGGTCGGATGGGCGAGGCGAAGACGGCGGGGATGGGATGGGTAGCTCCCGAAGGAGTACCATCTTTGCCGATGATGGTGACAGTCGGTCTCGAGGCCATTTTGAAGTCGCTGGGCTGTATGCGGAGGGTTAGTAAAGCGCGGAGGGCAGAATTAAGCAGGCGAAGCCCTGGTTCTGTGGTGTGGACGGCGTGCGTACCTCGACTTGGTGGTTGACGGTCTAGAGAAATTCGGTTGGTGATAATTTTTTCTCAAGTCGAAAATTGGCGTTCAATCGTCTCCAAATTAATTTTGTGTGGGTGGAGGGCTAGTTCGACTTCGCCTGCTGGCAGCCGTCAAACACCCTATCGGCCCGTGCTCGAGTGCTGCATAAACATCTAGCCCGCAGATCTCCTTGCAGCCAATCAAAATACATGGACCCTAGAGTCTTGCGTCATTCGCATCCTTATATGCCATCAGATTATCTGAAGGCACACCATACATTGGCTGAAATCTAGCAATCGCTTCCGAAGTCTCTCATTGGCATTTGTAAGTATTAAAGTGACGACACGGAGGAAGTAGATACATCATGAGCGTATGCACTAAGTTATGCACAGGTCCAGGATAAAGCATTGATCTCTGACGGAAACTATTTACCATAACCCACACTGGTATCTTATAGAGCGAAACACAGGCCTTATTCCTAGCCATGGTAATGTGGCCATAAAACGTCTGCGACAACTGCCGCCGAAGCAATCGCACGGACGGGTGAATCTTCAGCGCCGGCACCGCGTATGCCGTATTTCGACTAAAAGCCGTGGACCTTGATTTTCTTGGGGTCAAGCTCCAAGCCGTTGCGGTCGACAAGGAATTCCTCTACGCGGGGATTAGTCCAATTGCACCTAGTCGTCGGAATCGTCGAACAAGGGGTTGCATACGCATAACCTTGCGCTGGTCTCCTTGCAGTTGAATCACTTCGCCCATGTTACTGTCAATCACAACAGTACCATTGCAAGCGAATTTCTTCCTGATGACCGTGAGAATCTTCTTTCGGTCAAACTTGTTGGGTAACCCCTGAACGGTGGTCAAGGTTTTGCGGCCATTGCGCTCTACATCGGTCAGCAGCGCCACGCAAGCGCGAGAGGAAGCGAGGCGACCATAGCGGGGAATGCTAACGCTGGATCCGAATGTGGACGTAGTCTTCTTGCTGGCTCTTCACTTGGCTTGTGTCCTCATCTGCTTCAGCATCGTGGAAGGGATCTAGGCACATGGTGATGCATTAACGGGTCTGTCAAACGGTAAGGGCTGACTGAGGCTGCATACCAAAAGACTTAAGGTTCTCGATGGACATCTATGGCACGAGACTTTCGAGCAACTTGAAAGATGATGATATAAGAGTAACCGGTTCTCTAGACTGGTATTGGCACAGGATAGTATCTCAGGATGTTTAGGTATAGTAATTCAGGTAATGTGGCGAGATGATACGCAATTAGGGGGAATCAGGAGACAGAGGGTGGGGTAAGGTAAGCTGACCAGGAGTGCGACAGATAAGCTTCCATGCTGTAGGCACCCCGCAATGCATATTACAGTTTAACAGCCCATCGTTCAACTTATAGAAACCTTATTCTTTTCTATCCTCGATAACACATCGATCAATGAATAAAAGAAGGTAATTATAGATTCTTTATTGAAAAGACTCACCTGAGTAAGTATTTCAAAAACTGTTGAAACGAAAGACCAGCACAGGTAACTCATGTTAATTACTTCCATCTCACCTCCAACATTGAAGATTGCTCGATAGAATCATCATATTAGCTGGATCGTTGAATTTCATGCACGTTTAAGGTCTTGCAATATTTTCCCATACGATTCATTCTAAACCAATCTAGCCGCGCTTGTGGAATTATACGACTTCTTTCAAGCCCGATATGAATATCCGTTGGGGAACAGCGATCTGTTATCTGATCTGCTGTTTCAAGGTCCTGTAGGGGGTTGTGTGGTTGCTGCCACTCTTTAGGCGATTTGCCATGGGGAAATAGCCAATCTGTAAAAGATGGCACTATCGGATATTGATATCGGCGTAGGCATAGGCGTGGAAGAAGGCAAGCCCATGGCAAGAGTTTGGTGTTTCCCGCCTGCTATGCTGTCCAGTTGTAGGATATAGCTGCCAGGCTCAAGGATGGGATGCCATCGCGAGGTGTTTTGACAGGGGTTTGGCCGTACTGGTCGAAGCTAAAGTAGACATCGTCGAAAGCGTTGTTAACGAAAATGCCGCCTACAATTAGAGCAGTCACATAATAACGCCCCCATGTCTGAATCTTGCTAGATGGGTCGACAGTATACCTAGTCAACAGCGGGGAGAGGAAGCTGTCGGGTGGGTCGTACCCGGGATGATTGTGTCGGCTGCGGGACGTCCGGAAATACGAGCGAGAGATGGGGGGGATGACAATGCGGAAACACAAGCATCAATGTCTGCCGAAGTGCTGTTATGGAACTGAGCGATGAGGTTTTGTGTTGATGTTGATGTTAGCTGGGCTAAGATAGCATGTGTCACTGAGTATGGCTCTGGGGCCCGGTAGCCATGATGAATAGAATTAAAAGCAGCTACCCCAACAACCAATCCGAATTGGTGTAGTGGCCAACATTTGACGCTCTCATTCTAATCAGATGTAGAAATCCGTCAAGCCCGGGGTTCGATTCCCCGATTCGGAGTAAATTTATTTTATCTCCTTTTGAATTACTTCTAAGGGTGTGACGAAGTTTTTAGCTTTCAATTTTTTCCCTCTCTTTTCAGCGCAAAGTCAACGAGAGTCATTACCTGCGTGATCCTACCTACCCTTGAGCATATGATCAACTAACTGCTATGCGGATAGGATCACAGCAGATGCCCACCTAATTTTTATCGTTACAGTAAATTCGCAGATATCGCCGATTTTAATACAATCAGCCGGTGCGCTAGGAATATATTAAAGGTTGAGGCTACAGTTGAAGCTACGGTTGAAGCTGCGGGTTAATAGTGTATATCAATCCTGTAGCCCGCTACTGATTACATATTTATCTATACCTATACTCTACTCCATTGTGCTTCCTCATACTTATCACGGATTGGCTAAGTACGTTCTTCCTGCCGAACAAGTCGTAACCATATTTGGTCTTCATCCTGTTTGGATACTTCGAACCCTGCTTTCTGCAATACACCAAGCGAATCTTTGTTGAAGATTTCGATATCGGCTGTAACGAGTTCCACCGCATAACGTGGAGATGCAAATCTTTGATGGTCTTCCCATACTATTGAAGAAGGATTCATTCGGGGATATGCTTGCTGTATGAACACTAAGAAGACTCCACCGAAGGGCGGTAAAAATCTTTACCGCTTCGATCGCAAATCCTTGACTCCAATACTCCTTTTTGAGCATGTAAGTGATGGATGGCCATGAAATCTTGTGCGGAAAGATAGTAACGTTGCCTAGGAGGCTGAATCCTTCGATATATTTATGTTCTTGGTCATTAGGTTTCTTGGTGAAGATTCCGTAAAACAGGCCTGACTTTCAAGGTGCAAGGAATTGACTGAAACATTGCAAAGAACCATTCAAATCCGTTGAAAAGTATTCATCATGATTTAGTTGACCCAGAACTTAGGGTTTAGGTTGGGATTCCAGGGTATAATAATTCATGAAATCCATGTGAACATAAGTACGAAGAACCAAACGCTCTGGTGATTGTGGTAGATTGAGCGAGGAGGTTGTGTTGTTGCTGATGTTAGCTGGGCTGTCTTGCCTGCCAATTTGTTGGAAAGATGGAGCAATTGAACGCGACTGGTCTGATTCGAGTTGCGCCAGATGTAAAACCTACAGCCCCGTAGTCGTAATGGGACGAAACGGGTGTCTTACCGTTGCGTTGCAATATTGAGAAGTCATTGTAAGCAGGCAACATGTTGTTAGCTGTATTCGAATCGTCGAGGACGGTCTGGGCCAATACCGCGCAGGGAACATTGCATTTTACTGTGCAATTACTACTGGGTCGACTACTGAAAGCGAGCCGAACAAATGCATACCATGTGATTCGACAGACGTTGGATCCGTTTAACCTACCGTGTTGAGAAGCTTTCACATCCAATGAATGTAACAATAAGAACGGCGTAGCTGTGACCTACAGGCGGTATAGCTTAAGCGACCAACGAGAAGTTCGCCGCGTTCCTATCGGCATGTACAGCTGGTACATAATGCACCTCAGATCAATAGTCTCTTAAGTTACTGCGCGCGCGATGTTGTAAGAATACAGTCTAAACTGAGCCATGGTCGGATAGAGATACTGCAAGTTACCCCTCGAATCATACCAATAAGCTCTCATACCATGACACAGTATCCGTTCATACATTTTTCTAGAATAGTTCCAGCGCTTCTATACCGAAACTTCTACCAAGGCTCTTAAGCTAACCGGTCTTATATCTAATCCAGGTTAATACAGCTATAGCTTGTGTCAGTGTATTTCCAGTTGCGTAGATATACGTATTACTAGTAGGGTCATTTTTCAAAGGATGCCAAATACATGGCAAACTAATGCCGTTGTGAGGATTGTAGCGATTAAACCCGCGAATAGTTCCCGCGAACACGAGAAGCGAGATGGACGGTATATTCTACCCCATTAACGTCCCGGCTGAGACCATCTCCAAATTTACAGTGCCATTTCAATAACTACAACACAGTAAGCAAGAATATGACCTCCGAGACTCATGCTGAAGTAAGTGTATACTGATCGTATAGGTTGAGGGCACAACATGTAGGTATTGTGACGCGGAGTAAACTGAAGACCTTTTGAGCTGATGCTGACGACAAGTGCAAAGATCTAGCGCAATCTAGCCACGCGAGGGCCGACTGGGGTAGAGATCCGACAGGGGTTTCTCGAAATTGCGGCTACCCGTTCCTAGCTCGCACCTATTCTTAATTGAGATGCTCTAGGTATTCTCGGTAGCACAGCGTATCTACTATATTCTTGTTTGAACCACTTATACTAGGTCCTCGTCGGTTCGGATGCGGGATACACATATTTGTGTCTCTGATTACTTATGCTGGCCTATGATTTGAACATGTTGTGACTGTAGCACTATTGGGATGCTTGTGGGGGATTATCGTCGGAAACAAATGGTCTGGCTTGTCTGTCGTGGAAATACCGAGACATTTGGGGATCTGTCACAGGCGCCTCGCACGCCACGAGGCCAGACTATAGTTCCATCATGAATGACCTGCCCAACTCAGGAGCCAAGTATTGTCAAGCTGAAAAAAAGGCCTATTGTTAAGAGCCATTTTCTCGCCATCGAACTATCTCTAGTACACTCACTACCACTGTTTGACCCCCGCAATGTTGAGGGCTGGCTGATTCCGAGGTATCTATACCATATTTGTTATGGTGCCCTATCTTCCCGTCATCCAGCATCTCATTATTCATATATGTGTAACGGTTTGAAGACGTTAGTATAGCACCAACTTAGACAAGAACTTCGAAGAGTTTCGAAGAGCCTCAAGATCGAAAACTGATCAACGAACCACCCACGTTCAACAAGCGACCGGGATCGGGTGGAACATGGTTCGGGTAAGGTCTTCATTCAGGTCGGTAGATCCCGTGGACCCTGGAAACCGCCTGAAAACCCCATGTGTGGATCCTTAAGTAGCATCACATTCCCAAGTGGGTGGTCACCTTGTCTAATATTTCACCTCTGCTCCTTGACACTGCATACTATATACGACGACACGTATGTAACTGTCTCGGTCTCCAGCGTGGCTGCATTAGTTCTTCGTCCCACCTCTGCGGCTGGACGCTCGGCGAGCAGATCCATCCAATCCCCCACTATTCTCAGTTCTCGTATTCCCTCTGCGTTGCTTCGGTGCACGAGCAGGGATGGTCAAGCCAAGGCTGATAATATTCGAAGAAAAGTTATGCTACTCAGGTACACCAAAGTAACCACCAATTCATACTATTAAAGCCCCTCTTTCCCTTGCCTTGTGTTGTTCGTGATGATTCTTTGTCGGCGTCGATTTCCCCTAATTTCGTCAGACTGGGCGTTGGGATAAATGGTCTTACTAATTCCTAATACTACTTGATTCTGGGCCCGTGCCAGGATAAGTCCTCGCTATGCGCTGGAATACACATTTCTTGTCGGCGATGCTCTCGCTGAGCACGCTGACAAGCGCAGATCCAACGTGGCCTTCCCAGAACGACGAGTTGGAAGAAATCATGTACCAAGTGAAGGGATACCGCTCCCGACAATTCGGTGGAACCGTCATACCCTGCTCAAGTCAAGCTTCAGGGCCTGGCCGTCATAACGCCGCGGAATGGTTGAGAGCTGCTTTTCATGATATGGCAACCACCACTATTGTCGGTGGCCCACGACAGGGCGGTCTGGACGGGTCGCTACAATACGAGATAACAAGCTCGGATAACATCGGTCCAGCCTTCAATACCACACTCAAGTTCATGGCCGACTACTACACAAGTAGATCAAGTGTGGCCGATCTTCTTGCTATGGGCGTGTACTATGCTGTGAGATCGTGTGGTGGTCCGGTCGTTCCCGTCGCCGGCGGTAGAATTGATGCCAAACAAGGCGGCCCTATTGGTGTCCCTCTGCCCCAGAACTCAGCCTTCACGTTCGGGCAACAGTTCACGCGCATGGGATTTGACCAGACAGAGATGATTCAAGTTGTTGCGTGCGGGCATAGTATTGGCGGAGTTCACGAGACGGAATTCCCCCAAATTGTTCCAGTAGGCACTACAGCAAATGGCGAGGCACCAATGGACTCTACCGTGGATGTGTTCGACAATAAGATCGTCACTGAATATGTCTCTGGCAACACAACGAACCCCATGGTCGTCGGTCCTTCGATTCAAGCTACCAGAAACTCCGACTTCAAGGTTTTCAACTTAGATGGAAATGCGACGATATCCACCATGGCAGACCCTGAGACTTTCCGAAGCATTTGTGCCACGGTATTGCGCAAAATGATTGAAGTCGTTCCTGATGATGTCGTTCTGACTGATCCTATTCACCCCTATGCCGTTAAGCCAGTTGAAATGCAGCTCAGGCTGAACCCTGGAGCTTCGACCTTGCAACTGTCTGGGTTCATACGAGTCCGCACCACCGGCTTTGGAGGCGACTCTGCCGAAAGCGTGGTGCTGACCTACAAGGACCGAAGTGGTGGCGATAATTGCGGTACCCTGAGTTGCACGCATACCCTTGGTCTCCTAGGGGCTACCGAGGGCTTCGACGACACGTTCGTGGTATGTCTATCTCATGTTGTCTCAAAGCTGTATCTAATCTACCTCGTCTAACGCGTATTTCTAGTGGTTCCCTGTCAACATTGAAATCCCGGCCGCCTCGGGTATCTCTTCTTTCACTTTGACCGTTAATATGGCCAGTGGAACGTCTGAGACTTACGACAACAACGGTAACTCGTATCCCATACAGGATGCTATTCTTATGCAGATGCCTCAGAGCTGTCTTCTTGAAGGCAAATTGGACGTTGTGGCAGCCGTGAGTTTGAATATCCGGCTTGATTAATTGGTACTGTACTGACGTCCTGAAATAGGTCCGCAACGACCTTAATAACTCGGCTCCCGTCAATCTACATCTGTCATACAAGACACCTGTTGCCGACCCGAACCGCCCGGTTCCCACACTAAACGAGGAGACCGTGGAAATGAAGAAGGGCACCTGTGTCGGCCTGTACACATTTTATACAGCCAGCTATGAAGGTCTTGGCGACCTTGATTATGCTACCAAAATCGATGTGGTCACCGGGACGGGTGCAACAGCTTCGCGAGATGCCTTCAAGGCAGCAAGTAGCCTTGGAGCAACTTGTATCGCATTCCAAGCCCCGCCAGCTTCAATGTGCTCGCGTGCGGACGACCCCGACCCGCCGGTGGAAACCTCCACGTCAGTTACTGTGACCCCGACTGTGACCTCTTCGGGGACAGTCACGAGTACTGCGGCAGCGGAGACGCCTTTCCACAGGCCAACTCTGGGAAATTTCACTCTCGCTGGCTGCAACACGGAGCCGACGGCCGCAGGCGCTCGCGCTCTAGCCGGTGCCAGTTACGTCTATGACGGGATGACACTCGAGAGCTGCATGAACAACTGCACAGGATTCTACTACTGGGGCACGGAGTATGGACGTGAATGTAAGTTATCTCTTGGATGCTCTAAGAGGCAGAAACGTGGTGCAATGTGACTAACCCTGTGTAAGGCTATTGTGGCAATAAGGTGCATGCATCCAGCACAAATGTCACACTTGATGAATGTAATATCGTGTGCTCTGGGGACGAGACGGAATACTGTGGTGCTGGTGACCGACTCGAATTATATGTCACTACGGGCCCCATCCCAACACCTACTGGTACGCTTGCGATCAAACCAACTGTGACTCCTTATCTCCGTATCGGCTGTTACCAAGAGCTTCCTAGTCGTGCGCTCACGGGAGGAGCCTTCCCGAGCGATGAGCAGACCCTGGAGCTGTGTGCTTCGAGCTGCAGTGGCTTCACTTATTTCGCAACGGAATATGGCCGTGAATGCTACTGCGGCCAGTCCATCGACGCCAGGAGCAACGTGACCGACGATACGGATTGCAGTATGGTTTGTGCTGGTGACCCGACGGAATACTGCGGTGGCAGTAACAGACTGGAAATGTATAGACTGATTAACCCGCCCACCTCAACCTCGACGATGCCCACGCCCACCATCACCCCCACAAACAAGCCCACCGTCCCTCCCTACGCCTTCCAGGGATGCTGGACCGAGGGCGACGGTGTGCGAGCCCTAGACGCAAAGTCCACGGCAGGGAACGTCACGCTCGAGTCTTGCGCGGACTTCTGCCAGGACTACCACTATTTCGGAACCGAGTTCGGCGACGAATGCCACTGTGGCGATATCCTCGCAGGCTCCGCTAATGCCACGAACCTAACTGACTGCAACACGCTCTGCGCGGGAGATCCGTCTGAGTACTGCGGTGCCGGCAACCGGCTGAACCTGTACTATTCCAACACGACGGCCGGCCCCTCGCAGCCCCTCGTCATCGGCGACTACTCCTGGCATGGGTGTCAGACAGAGGGCGCGGGCGTCCGCGCATTGGACGGCAAAACGTATGTGAACAGTACCATGACGCTCGAGATTTGCGCTGCGACCTGTGAAGGGTTCACGTACTTTGGCACTGAGTACGGCGACGAATGCTACTGTGGCAATGAGTTCGGCATGGGCTCTATAGTGGCTCCGAGCAGTCAATGTAGCATGGCTTGCGGCGGCGACGCGAAGCAGCTGTGCGGTGCGGGCAACCGGTTGAGCGTGTACCAGTTGACGCCCTCTACTCCTGGCATGCCTCCTGATACGCCGGGCACCCCCGACGATCCCGATACGCCGCCGGAGGAGGAATGATATGTATGAAAATGGGAAGGTTAGGGTAATGGCGATAATGGTAATTGATTGGGATTGACTGAGTGTGGCAAAAGGAGTTTCTTGTAGCCTAGACACATCAGTCTCTTGCTTTCTTCACTTCATGATGGATTTGGATGTATTTTTATAGGCTTTAGATATTAGATATCAGTGCGTCTTCTATGCTTGGAGCAATCAATGGTGGTGACTACCTTGCGGGCCAGCCTGATCGTATGATCTTGAATTCACTATTCACAACTCCCACTACTCGACAATCAGTCCCCGTTTCTTGATGGCCTTCGCAGACAATAAACAAAGTTGTAGTTAACTTAGAACCTCACTAACAAGTTTTGTGCAACTTGCCTGATTTGAAGAATGGAGCCAACTAGAAGTTCTTCTACCAGGTAGGTTAGTAGGTAACTTACCTGTATTCCAACATAAAGTTCATGTGTGGCCACGTAACTAATGCTTTCAAGAAGGTGCTACCTGTATACTATTGGTTGACAGTATCTATCAGCACACAACAACCTTGAATCTTAGAGAAAGATGAGGTAGGTACCTACATCTTACTATATGCCTTAGGATGTACATACAATGAGGGGCAGCTAACCGTTTTGCAGTAAACCTACCTACCTAGCTAGGTACATGGTCCCTCCATAGTAGGGTCCTATTATAGCAGGGTTTAGAGAACTTTATAGCGCCTCTACCGAGTAGATTGACACCGACCCCTAAGTATACAGAGAGTACCTCGTCACCGGTAGCGTACAACTTCTTCCCTGTCATTTTACATCATGGGCTGGTGAGTGCACTCTTTGACCTCAAACACACGACGACGTTCCATACTGTACATATATTGCGTGCCTACATTCACTAACTACCCATTCATTACGCACTTATCTTTCTTTGTTCCGTTGTTCAACCTGTCGGCCTGACAAAATAACAAACGACCACAGCAACCCCCCACTTACAGAATAAAATCTCTCTGCGCAAGTCCTGCAACGACTTGCCTCCCACACCAACACTTACTTACCTTTACAGATCTCCAGCAGTGACGAAGCAGCATGTCGACTGGCTTGCTCGGCCCATGCCATCCGGACAACCACAACCATCTACCGAGACCGAAAAGGGAACTGGCATCTCAGGCTTCCCGTCCTTGATAAATTCTTTGTCAGATTTGGCCGCAAGAGCTAGGAATCGTCTGGGATTGGCTGTACTACGGGGGAGAGCTGGCGATATGGTTAGATCTATCTTCTCCCTCTTCCTCCCTCTTCCTCCGCCCTGTCGTCCAAAAAACTAACCCGCCCGAGAATAAACCCACCAACGTGGGTGCGCCGAGGCCCATCAACACCCTCTCCAACAATAACAGCACGTCTTCACGAACAAATTCGAGTCCCGTGCCTGCCTCTCAGCCTGTCCTCTCGAGCCCCCCGCCAGCGAAACGTCAGAAACTCGACGAGAGCAGTTCGAACCCTGCACATACCATCGCCACGTTCACTTTGATTGACCCGCCGTCCTCTCGGAGGGGGTCTATAGGAAGTGTATCCGTTCCCGATTCTCAGCATTCGGTGTCTTCAAACGTGAGCGACTCTCAGCGTAGTGTTTCTGAGTTCCGCAACGTAGACTGGCATACCAAGCGCAAGCGCAAACGATCCCGGACAAATCGAAACAAACCGGGACAAGAAGACGTAGAAAGCCCGGAGGTTGACGAAGATATCACGGATGATGAGGTTCATCTCGTCGAACCCGCGAAAGCGCCGGAGGATTCGCTTCAGCTGGAGCGCAAGGAAATAAAACAACGACCTATATCGGAATATGCCAACCGGTTTATTGACACTAGACCAGACCCAAAAACAAGTTTTTCGAAAGTCGTCGATAAAGTGGAAAAAAAGACGATGAAGTTCGGGGAAGCTGATCTCGGCCTAGACGAGCTTACTTCAAACCTGGAGGAAGGAGGCCGACCTAAACCCACATCTTCTAGTTTATCAAAGAGAGGCAATATTTCAGCGACGAAATTTACGACCGCTCCGAAATCATCTTCAGGGATGGAAAAAGCATGTCAGCTGCAAGACGACAACAAGAAAAATGCTGGGATGATTATCGGGACTGGTCTACGTGTCTTGCGCGGCGCTTCTGGGCGATACATGTATCAAGCAGACTATAAGGACGATCCAGATCCCTTATTTCTGTCGATTCTCGAAGTTGGTCATACTTTGCTCCCAGTTGACAAGGAGGGGAAAAAAATCTTAGTTCCTTATAGATATCTTACGATCAACCTGAAAGACGTAAGGTGCTTCTTACGTGCCCACAATGAGGAAGAGAGTTGCATAGTCAGCGTCAGTTTCAATAGCACGAAGCTCATGAATGGTGCTGGACCAAAACTGATGATTGAATTCGCCTCTAAACTCGAGTTCTCTAAATTTTTTCAGTGGGTTGCTATTTATAGAAACACTTGGACGAAGTTTGACATCAGAGATTGCAAGAGGTAATGCAAGCCCGAAATGGTTTGGTGAGCTGGAGGCTAACATGTCGTCAGAACCAAACTCGAGAACGATCTTCGCGAATTGATGGAACGAGCCCAGGGTCACACAATCATTACGGATGCGGAGGCGGGGACTTTAAACGCCGATGATATAAGGGTCATGCAGTACAACCACAACGCCCGTGTTCCTGTGGCTAAGACAGACCCTGGCGTTGCAAACGAACCCAAGATCCGGCCTAAAGTTCGAGATACGATGAGCCCCCCTCCTGCGGCTGGACATCGTGGTGATAAAATCTCCTCAACTCCATCCCGTGATGGTCGACTAGCTTTGGCGCGACGACAAACACGGACAACTCGCTCAAATTTCGCGTTACCTAGCTCACCAGAGCCGGGCGAGTCTGAGCCCGAAAGCTGGACGTCGCTTCATACGGGCTGGGAAAAGCAATGGCGAAATTCACTTGTCTTCCATCGCGCGATTGTGGACAAGGATGATATTCAACGCCTTGACGAAGGCCAGTTTCTGAACGACAACATCATCATCTTCTACCTTCGGTATCTGCAAAAAAACCTGGAAGATACTAACAAAGACCTCGCAAGGCGGATATTTTTCCAGAACACCTTCTTTTACGATAAATTGAAGCCCACCAAGACCGGCCAGGGAATTAGTTATGATAGTGTCAAGACCTGGACCTCTAGAGTGGATCTCTTCTCCAAGGACTTTATCATTGTTCCCATCAATGAGCATAGTCACTGGTATGTTGCAATCATTCACAACGCGCCGGCGCTTCTCCGTGCCTCCGCCTCCAATGAACAGGTCGACGGCAACAAGGATGGCGGAATCGCTATCCGTAATGAGACAACATCGCCAAGCCTTGCCGCAACAGGCGTTGAAATAAGCCCAGAGATATCTGAGGCTCCCTCACAGACGCAAGGAGACGTCGTTGACAATATGAGACGTATGTCAATCGATAGCTCTCATCAGCCTAACCACAAGGCTAAGCTAGGCACAGAGAACAGCGCAGAGAAGGACGCTAGCTCAACGCCTACCGGAACTGGCCACGAGGTATACGGGGTTGATAATGCGGTTAAGGCGGAGGCCGAGGTAGAAAACATTCCAACCGCGAGTATCCCACAAACCCGCAAAAAGATGGGAAAGAGGCCGAGTGTTGGGACTCAGAAATATGATCCGAACCAGCCAAAGATCATTACTTTAGATTCCTTGGGTGGAACGCATTCACCTACCTGCAGCTATTTGAAGCAATATCTAATTGCGGAGCTCAGAGATAAGAAGGAGATAGAATTACCGGCTCCTAGAGCCATGGGCCATACTGCCAAGGGCATCCCTGAACAAACAAACTACTGTGATTGTGGATTGTTCTTGTTGGGCTACATCCAACAATTTCTTCTCGACCCCGATGCATTCGTTAAGAGCGTGCTGCAGCGGGACAACAAAATTGCTTGGTCACTCGATCCATCGGCGCTACGAAGTAACATAAGAGATCTCATTTTCAAACTTCAAAAGGAGCAGCAAGACAGGGAAGACGTGGCCCAAGAGCAAAAACAACAGACAAGGAGTAAGCCAATGATGAAGGTTGAAAAAGCAGACGGCAGTAAAAGCCCTTCAGCTCCACTGGCTTCACGACCGCCTAGCTTGAGGGGTAGTAGTCCTATCCTTGGAGAAGTGCGGGATCCCTCAGTCTCTGACAGAAACCCAAATGATGCTATATCCGAGGCACAGGTGACTGTCCAGAATGATGGCTCAGGAAATACGCGACGAGGAGAAACGGTTGACAGCCCAGATGAAGAAAAGACACAGACGAAGCTGAGGTCACTATCCCCGATGGCAGAAAGCGTTGATATTCAAAACAGCTTTGTTCCTCTCCTCCCCGAGTCCCCGTCATCCAGAGGTTCTCGAGGTGCGACGCCACTCGATCCCATACTTGTCGATAACACAGACAATGATAGAAAAAGAGGCGCGTTGCAGAATCCACAAAGATCCAGCGGGAAGCTGAAGAAACGCCAGAAGCTCGTTGTGGAAATACCATCGACTAAGGATCATGGCCGATCCGCGGGCCAGGGCAGCAGCAAGACAAGTGGTCGGAAGCAGACCAAACGCCAAAGCCACCATTTTGCAGACCGACGCGATGGCGAGAAAATGACGGCTGCGAAATTGCGCGACGAGCCCCAGAACGACGTCATCGATCTCTCGGGCGACTGAGACATGCTGCATATTATTTTCCCGTTGCTTGCTCAATCCATCTACCTTTCACTTTGTTCTAGAGCGAAGAGAGTTTATCATGATTAGCATTTTCATGTTTGCATGCATGGGTTGTTGTTCTTAGGGGGAGGGGGGGCATTATGTCTATGAGTTGTTATGCGGATCTTGCATGGGACGGAGTACGCGGAGCGGGTTCGGTGCATTGAGACGGTGCCTTTGCTTTTGCTCTATACCCTCTTTCTCTTGTTCTTGTGCGTGTGTATATGTCATGTGTAAACTACACGAGAGAAATCTAGTCTCAACTCGGAGATGGGGCAGGCAGCTACTTTTCCTGGGTAGGATAGGTAGGTAGTTGGCAAATTCCGGGGACGGACGTAAAGTGAAATAAGATACTTATCGCTGTCTCTCTGCCTTGGAGAATTATTTTGTATGTTGTAGAAATGCTGGTGCTGTGGTTGGCGAACAAGGCTGTGATGTACGTGAATGTGCTTATTATCACTGGGAAATCATAGCACCTTGTCACAGAGGCCAAAAAAGTATCAAGGCTTAGAAGTATTGAAACAAATCCATCTTCTTGGACGTCAAGGAGAATGCCCAAAAAAGGTCTAAGTTTCCTCTCTCGAGCCCAGGCGACGGGACCTAAGTTTATATATACACGAGTAACACGAATCAGCCTTCTTCGCTATTGTCTGTCTGAATAGGCAATTCAGATTGTTCGTTAACGCTATCATCGTGACACGATAATTAGCAAACATGATGAATAGGCACGGGTTGGCTGAACGCCCTTGCAGACTACTTAGTGATTAATCGCCAACCTGACCCTGGTACACGGCATCCCATACAATACCTAGGGGCCAGCCAAGCCAGTTCGTGTGACAAACAGCACCCGGTATAAGTATACACAGTTTCAAACACGCAAGCGAGAAGAACAAGATCACACGATCAGTCATCACATATCGAACTTGATATCTTTAGAACACAGACAGGCCACGATATACCCATATTCATACTCGCTAGGAACAGCAGAGACAAAAACAAGGCAACCCGCTTTCCCCCGTTTTCCCCTTACTTAGCAAGTGACCAGGTTGTATCTATCGATCTCCCCTTGGCCTAGTCCTTTTTCTTGACCGCAGGCAGCGAGAAGGCCTTGCTGATGCCCTGCCCCATCTTCTTCCACATCGCGAAGTCGACGTCCTGGTTCCACGTCAGCGCGCCAACCCACGGCTGCACGTTGTAGTGCACGCGCAGCGTCACGTCGTCTGTCTTGGCGACTTTGCCGCTCGGGTGGGTGATTTGGTATTTTGGTCTCTGGTTCTTGAGGGATAGTTTTCCGCTGTGTGTGTGGTTCATGTCAGTCACTTTCTTTTCTCTCTCCCTCTCTCTCTCTCTCTCTCTCTCTCTCTATCGTTATATGATGACTACCTGACAGCTATGGACTACTAAGATAGGATGTGAAAAGGGAGCTGCGTACCGGTTTGGATCTACGCTCTTCCCCGCCGCGCTCTTCCGCAGCTTCTTCAGCGTCGCGGGCCCGATGTTGGCCAGGTGGTCGGAGCTCGGGCTCGTGATGATGGTGTCCCAGATGACGGCCTTGTTCGTCTGGTTCGCGCCGCCGCCGCCGCCGACCTCAGCGGCGGGCCATTCGGCCGTCACGTAGACGAAGAGCTGCTTTGTGTTCCATGTGAACAGCGAGGACAGGTCTGCGTCTAGCGAGAACTTAATAATGGCGTATTCCTCCTTCTTGGAGCTGTAATAGTGCGGTCGGCCCTTGACTCTGTTTCGACGGTGTCGTTAGTTTAGGTAGCTAATTATACTCTCTCCACCTGGATTGTCTGTCTATCGCTGGGAAGAACTGGGGGAGGAGGGAAGACGCACACCTGCACGTTCGTCGGCTTTATGCTTGCGCTCGGCGTCCGGGGCGCCGTGAAGTCGGATGCGGCTATGATAGCGCCCACGACGAAGGCTACGGTCGTGAAGAAGCCGAAGACATTTTGTAGGCGCGTCAGGGAGTTGTACATGGTGGGCGAGCGAGACGACGCCCGTCGAATTGACGGGGGTGGAGTTGGCGGTGGAAGACTCTCTCTATGAACTAAGCACTTCCTGACATTGGCCGGTAGTTCGTTTGGCGGGTTTTGTTTGTTCAATGTTCCGATTGTTCGAGTTAATGCCACGTTTTGGTACAGCTGTCGCGGGATTCCAAGGGAGCTTGGGGGGAGCTTATCGGCTGCTTATCTGCGTCCAAGGGTTTACGTCAGTTCTTGGCGCGGGTTTGACTGGAATATCTATCTTCGTGCAGCACATCCAAAATTTCTATTCCGAAGGCTCATAAAAACTCATTGTGTTCGATTCGGGGCTTGTTCTCGTAGTTCTATAAAAATAAAGTTAACATTCTAGTGGAGAGGGATGAAGCATTGGCAACAACTTACAAGAATCACGAAAATATAGTCCGACACAGAATCAACATCGGTTACCTACTCGATAATTTAACGTCATCACAAATAAATATTGAAAACAATAATTCCCTTTAAGAATAAGGGACAAAGCTCCTTACATACTGAAATATTCAGGATGTAACTGTGATTGTTGCTAACATCCTGCTATCATAGTAACAAACCGACACTTTAATCGGAGTCTACGTGGCTTGAGATGTGACGAGGTAACATGAAGCGCGGGGAGGTTGGACATGCTTTCGAAGTCATTCATTTTATCGTACATATATACACGTACCCAACCAAATGCGTAGGTTATTACAGGTATTCTTGTGGCGCGTCTCAACGTTTGGTGAAAAATCAAAAGCCACAGACCAGAAACAGCCTGCCAAACCTGCTGTGTCTGTGACCGTCATGCATGCCGTTTTCCCCCTTTCTAGAGTTGCCAAATCCTTATTATACACAGTATCGCCTGTTCCACTCGGTGCTTTAGCCCCAGCCCCTGATCGAACGCTGACTCTGTTGCGAGATATAACTCTATATAGTCATCACGGCGTCATGGGGCGGCCTGTCCGCGGCAAACGTTGGCAAGTCGAGTATTAAAACAAAAAAAGGTGAGTAAGTCGTCCATCATCTGGATATATATAGAAGCTTTGTGCTCGTGCTCGTCATTCCGGGGTCCGATTGAGGACCAAAGGAACCCCATCACGCTCGGCGTGGATGCCAACTGCATCAGTGAGAGAGGAGAGCTTCCTTAAAAGTACAGCTTGGAGGTCATTTTCGATTTAGAAGGGTATGTTAGGCGAAGCTTGAGCACCCATGGCTTCTTGTTGCTCTTGCAGTTCGTCACCACCAGCCTCAATGGTTATGCCGAGGCCAACCTTAGCATTTTGCTGTGTCGTCGTTAGCAAGGAGTCGGCGAAGCTGACGATATATATAAACGCTTACAGTTGCATGGTCAACATCGGCGCAAAAGGACATGGTCACAGGAGGGAGCACTCTCTTCTCAAGCAGTACGCCAAGTTTGCCTTTGGAGTCGACTTGTGCGCGGAAGGTAGACATGCGGAAATCATACTTCACACCAACTGACGTAACACCTTCCTTTTGCAGGCCACCCATCATGCCAGGGCTGGGGGCAACCTGAAGTGTCATGTCAACACCTGCCTGAACCTTGTCGGATAACCTGCGCCAGTACGTTGCGTTCAAAGCGCCCTGGGCCGCATGCAGCTGTGCCGTCGCGATCCAATCCTCGGCCTTATATCTAGCGCAGTAGGATGTTGCAGACTCGGGGGGCTGGCTTAGGGCGGCACGTTGCCAGACAGCCTCCACACCTAGCGAAAGCCTCTTGGTGATAGACTGGAGGTGGCTGAGTATGTAGATACCTGTCAGGCCGCCCTCGAGGTATGATGGGTTGAGCATCTTGAGTGAAGAAGTAAAATCGCTGCCGGTGTATTCGTGTTCAATCGACGCCATGTCCTGTGGCGATGCGATCTGGAACTGAGACTTGGTAACAAGCGAAGGAGTCCATCGGTAATTAAAGCGTGTAGACAAGACGCCATCATTGTCCATGCTGCCTTGCAAGAAAACCTAGTGCCAGAAATGCGTGAGCGAACCAGCTATGCTTCATAAATGATTACAGGCCGAGCAATAACTGAGAAACAACTCACATTGTTTGTGCCCATGAGCGCCGCAAATGCGTAGGGCTTCATGTGTTCGCCCATGGCGAACTGGTGCGAGACCTGGAATAAGGGCGACAGGCTCACGGCCTTTGTGAGATCGGCGCGAATGCCGGTGTGCATATAGTTGGTAAGCGAAACCTCACGTTGGACCTCCTTGCTGATGGACTCAACGGTGCCGGGGTTTGCAAGGCCGAGCTTGGCTCGCCGGTCCGAAAAGGCACGGTAGGCATCGCCGACGGCATTTGCGATAGGGTTGGACGTCAGGAAGCCCAAGGGCGATGATGACGACGTTATTTCGCTAGAGGCCATGATGGATGACGATTGCGCGAGCGCGCTGATTCGAATAGTTGTAGGGGAAGAAATGCTGCACACCGCCTGACACCTAGAGGATTTTTGGAGAGTACCTAGCGTTTAGATTGCTCGAGGTGTTGCTGGATGAGGATTGAGAGTAGCTTATCCTACGATAGGGCCCGCGAAAAAAATCATTCTCAGGTCTTTACGCAGTGAGTTCGAATATCCCTGGACCTCCGATCCACACAAGGTCCAATTCCCTTTGAAAATCCACGACAACTCCACAGCCGGCTCGGTATCCATATATTTCGGTTAGTTGCAGCCGCAATCTAAGACATTTGACGTAGGTGAACCTTTCTAAGCCATCTAAGGGGTAAGCGATGCATCGATAGCACAGCGGGGAGGGACAACCTGTATGTACAACGGTACTTTCCCAGTAAGTTCGTATTGTGGGTCTCGTCTGCAGCAGTGTGACGTTGATAGGCCTTCAAGCCTCAAGAAGGCGACTTAGCATCTGGACCAACACCTGGAGGTGGTATTGTCCTTTTCCGGCTTCTCGTCAGCTTGCACGTGGTCTTTCTTTGGTTGGGACAATATTTGCACACCAAGGTACGGTTCTTCCCGTGAGGTTACCTCGAGGGCATGGTTACCTAATCTTCGATCGTCTCTATCAAATCTTCTTTTTCTCAAAAAGGAAACGGATTGGATGGGGTGCCTACCTCAGCTTATTGGAAATCCTATATAACATCATTTTTCTAGTACAGTTTTCCCATCACGGGACCCCCTCCTACATTCCCTTCATCTTCACCTCACTCAATCCGAATCCAAACTCAACTACATATAAGCTTCTCAATCCGCAACGCTAGTATCTTAAAGCTCTAGTATCTTTGAAATCATTTGGTCGGTGGCGTATGAGATTACAATTTCACTCGAAATTCATACACTTGATACGCTACCGTCCATCCACCTATCCCTTTACTTGAAGGGAGCCCGGGTCTATCTCGAGCCTAAAAGCTGCCCACACCCACTGCCTAAGCCCTCCGAGTTAAGATATTGCGTGATAATCGCGAGGTGGCGAGATTTTGCTCATTTTGGGTTTGTCTGGCGAGCTCCGGGCTTTGATGGTTCACGAGAGTTCATTGTCGTCTCTTCTGAGAGGTGTCGCCTTGTATAACTATATACATACCTAGTCCGAAGTTGAACCTTCTTCCAAGTCTCCTATTATCGCCACTTTCTTTGACCAGACATCCGGGCCATCCAGCAGAAAGCAGGACCTTTGCCAATCGGCCGCAGTCGCCATGGACACGCTACTGTAAGTGCTGAGTTACTGCTTGTTTTATGCGATTGCTGCTGTAGCTCGCGTGCACGTAATGGAGCGCTGTCGACAAGCCACTCGTTCAGGCCTCAGTGCCAGACGAACCCAGTTTCCAGGGCAATCAATATATAAAGAAGAAGTGGGAATTGGCTCTTGTTTTGCATTATTAGTCCTAGAGAAGTATCTGACACAAATGAGACCTGATATCTCGGTTCACTTGAACAACATCCACCTTTGCTGCATTCATCTCTCACGTTACCTATAAATCGTCAATCATGCTACAATCTCATTCTGCCAGTGATGGTTGTCAGTCTGCTCCTGATACTGACAGTCATGACAGCACCGCAGATATCGCTGCAAACGCGCCTCGTTACAGACGCAAGAGCAGCACTTTCATCGATGGCATTCACGATGTTCCCGATGCCAACAGGGCCCCTGCCCAGTTATATAGTACCATGTCTGGACGGCTCTTCCATTCTGGTCGTATTGCCATCGTGATGGTTGGGCTTCCTGCCAGAGGGAAAACGTGAGTGACAGCGGGTGTTATAGTATCTAGGTACGATTTCTGACGGTTCTCAGGCATATTTCTGTTTCTATGGCACGATATTTACAATGGTATGCTACTCCCCAGTCTCCCTCAATATAACAGATCCCTTACTAGCCTTCTAGGTTGGGAGTCAAGACTCGCATTTTTCACCTGGGAGACTATCGTCGCGCCACTGTTGGACAAGGTAACGATGTGCCAGAGGACTACTTCTACCCAGACGCTTCTCCTGCATCCGTTGTGTTACGCCAGAAGATCCTCAAGAAGTGCCGCGAGGACATTTATGCTTGGCTTAATCACGAGAACGGACAGGTGGCCATTTATGATGCCGTGAACCCTACGGCTACCGGCCGTCGCGCATTAGCTAAAGAATTCGCGAAACACGACGTCCAGGTAGGTATTCTCTACTAGTTCGCGCCTCTAAATTTATCTTGACCTCTCTGCTAAGACATCTTCAGACTTTGTTTTTGGAATCCTACGTTGACGACGAGAATATCCTTCGCGAAAATGCCCGAAACGTCAAGATTAGCTCCCCTGATGTACGTCCTTCCAAAACCCAAACGACTTTGAATTCCTCAGTGACTGACGTCAATAGTTCTTCGACATGGACCCCGACGAAGCAGCAAAGCTGTACCTTCGACGAATGGGCACGAAGATCCCTACATTCGAGACCATGGACGAGAAGGAGCTCAACTACATCAAGATGATCAACGCAGGACAAAAGTTCTTCTACAACAACGTGTCATTTAACTACCTCTCCCACCGCATCGTTTTCTATCTCACGAACACCCACATCAAATCCCGGGCCACCTATTTCGTCCGTGCCGGCGCGGCCCAGGGAGAGGAGAGCTACAAGGCAGACGCCCCACTGTCCGAGGAAGGCATCCGGTACTCACAACTCATGGCCGAGAGCCTGCTAAAGCACCGAGAAAATGAGCACGCCGCTCTGGTGGCTCAGGGGGAGGCGCCTGCTCCCATGCGTCAGCTCACAGTCTGGTGCTCGACGCGCGTGCGGACGCTGCAGACGGCGGACGCCTTCAAGGACCGGGGCTTCAAGGTGCGCCAGCGCACGCAGATGTCGCAGATCAACCCGGGCGTCTGCGAGCGGCTCAGCGAGCGCGCCATCCGCCGTCTCTACCCGGAGGAGATCTCCAAGCACGAGCTCGACCCCTACCACCATCGCTACCCGCGCGCCGAGTCGTACCACGACCTGGCGGTCCGCCTGGAGCCCATCATCCTCGAGCTCGAGCGCGAGCAGAACGACCTCGTCATCATCGCCCACGAGAGCGTCCTGCGCGTCCTCTACGCCTACCTCATGCACTGCAGTACTATGGATATTCCTAAGCTGACGTTCCCGCGCAACGAGATCATCGAGATCATCCCGGCCGCGTACCAAAACGAAGCCAAGCGCATCCACAGTAAGTGAATTCGCAATTGCAGGAACCCCCTCCCCCTCTTTATTTTACACAATGCCTTCGCTTTTTTCCCCCACGAGGAGCGAAGCATATTAGTCCCTTATGAGATTTTCTAGAGATCTCGCGCAATCCTACATAGTGTATATACGTAACCAGCGCTACCCCTCGAACTGAATTGAGTTTTCCAAAAACCAGAAAACTGACCCGAGACACCCCCCATAGTCCCCGGCCTAGACCCCAACACCGTGCCCGGGTCCCCTGAGGACATTCGCATTCCAGTCCCCGAGAGCAGCGGCGCCGACACGCCCAACGTACTACCCGAGCCCGCGCTCTCGCCTCCCATAGACTTGAAGATCTCCAGTTTCGACAAGCCTCCGGAGAAGGTCGTGAACACGGCAGCCGAGGCCGTGAGGGACAAGATCGCGGACGAGGACTGAGAATTAGTGTCTATCTATCTAGTCAATAGGTTTAGGTAGCTTACTTACTTACCCAACAAGTATAGACGTACGTGCTTGCTCGTACATGGCTGGGAGCTGAACCAAATGAGAACTTGGCCTACGGCCTACAACGTGTAGCATATTGGTTTACTATTGAATATATCTGGTCATAGAGTCGAGTTACGTACGTCGATACACACTAGGAACACGCATTAACCACGTAAAACAGTTCCCTGGTTTGGGGGGATAGATCTCTTGTGTCTTGGGTGCCAAGCTTTCTGCATTTTCTCTGAAGAGAACTCGGTAAGTGATCTGAATTTATACAACATGCGATAGGCGGTCAAATGGCCACTTAGCCATGGACCGAGGTAGCGAGATGTTTTAGATCTGCGCATGCTAACACTGTTATTCTACCCACTTGGGACAAACAGAGTTGAGCATCAGCTTCCATTCGTTGTTGGGGAGACGAAAGCCTGCTGGCGGAGTTCGTCGCAACTAGTACCCTAGAAGAGGCACTCTTCCTGGCTCCGGCACTCGTGACTACCCTTACGAGGGTTGGAGCTTTCAAGCTACCATTGACGACCCTCTTCCACGCAACTAATCAATACTCCGCTTACTTTTATCTCTTCGTGCGCTGGAGCTTTAAAGCTACCAAGGCGCTTGCAATTTCTCCATACTCCTCATTAACTCGACTAACGCCATGTCGTACGGGTGCGCGGGTGTTCGGGTGTTGGGCTATGGGCATTGCTGTGCTGTGCAAAACTAAGGGGTTGGGGGTAGATTATGAATGTTGTATGTGAGGTTGCAATTTGTCTCAGGAGTTGGTTGAACTTCTCGAACGTTTGTCAACCTTGAAGGGTTGTTTTCCATCGGGCTGGAATCTGCAAGATGCGTATGATCACCGACATTGTATATTGTCTTACATGTCCATAGAGTCGGCGCCGTTGGCAAAGTTGAAGCCACCCTGAGTGGCTGTACCTTGAGTGCCGAAACCAAATGTCCCATTCTGAGTGGTTTGAGCATTCATTCCGTCGTCGGCATTCTCGTCCTCGTCGGAGAAGTACTTCTCGATAATGTTGTACGACTTCATGTAGATCTCTTCATTTGCGTTCGTTTGGCAATCGTGAATCTTCTCCATGCCGCCGCATTCTTCTATATATAGAGCATACCGGTTGATCGATTCCGGACCATCACCAGCCGCCTGCTTATCGAGATCGCCAACCTTGAGAATATTCTCTAAGCCATCCAATGCGACTTGGATGATCTTGTTGTCAGGGCATGCGAGTAGGTCACAGAGCGGCTTGATGCAGCCCTGAGATACCAAGTATCGAATCTGTTCCGGCTTCTGAAGTCCACCGCTAGTTGCATTGCTAATAGCCCAGCAGGCCTCCTTCCGCGTCTTTAAATCGCCATTCGAGAGGAGATGAATTAAAGGCGGAACAATGTTGGCGTCAATAACAGCCTGAATCTGCTGAGAGTTGCCGGCGGTAATGTTGGAGATTGTCCAGCAAGCTTCTTTTCGAATGCCATCTTTGCCAGAGCTGAGAAGCGCTAGCAGGCAGGACAGGGCACCGCAGTTGATGATCACTTGTGTCTGTACATCATCACCAGTAACAATGTTACCAACAGACCTTAGTGCAGGAGTCTGAACACTAGTTGAAGCGTGCATAAGCAGCTCAACCAGCCGACGGGGGATACCAGCCTCAATGACTGCTTGAATCTTATCGTTAGACCCATCTGACAAGTACGAGATGGCCCAGCAGGCATCGATCAGAACTTCATCGTCGAGCGAATACACGAGCTTGGCGAGCACGGGCAGGGCGGGTGCGATCTAAAGCCACGTCAGCGAATCTCTCCGTTACGCTTGAAATTGGGTGGAGACACCTACCGTTACCCAGTCTGGCTGAGGAGTTTTGCCTCTGCAGAAATTGCTGAGAGTCCATGTGGCATTTCGTAACATGCTAAGCTTGCGACTGTCACCAAGCAAGTTAAGCAGAGGCTTCAGAGCGCCACAGCTAAGAACATAATCTCGGCACGAGGGACTGTCGCCGGCAATATTTCCAAGAGCCCAGACAGCTTGTTCCCGGACGTCAGGTTCAGGGCTAGCCAGTAGCTCGACAAAGATAGGAACTGCGCCCGCTTCAATCACGACCTGCGTTTGGGCAGCACTACCCGAAGCAATGTTGGTCAGAGCCCAGGCGGCCTCAAATTGGACCAGAGTGTGAGGAGATCGAAGAAACTCGACGAATCGGGTGACGACGCCCGTCTTGATAACTTCTTCGATAGGGGGGTTGCGCTCTTTAGATAGCAGCTTCCTGAACTTCGTGGTAGCCTGAATCTGTAGATCTATTTGGTCGGAGAAAACACCCTGGACCATTTGAGGAAGATCCTCGTTGAGCTATGACGGGTAATGTTAGGACCTATCTCAAACTGCGTAATGCCAAGAAACACAAGGAGAGGCCATGGAAAAAACAGCTTCTACAGAGGCCAACATTCCTCGAAATGCGGTGGCATCAGAAAATCATGAGACGTGAGGACTGCAGAATACCGGCCTACAAGAGAGGCCATAAGTAGATCTACTGTGGAAGAGTAACCCTATTCTGTGACGTCAAGGGGGAGGAGAGGTATCGGACAGCTGCATGGAGCCGCATATTTGGAAATGACAAATGTGGCTGCATAGAAATGCGGAAATGCGAAAATGCGGAAATGGCCCGACTTACTTGACTCTCAGTGGGAGCAGACTCATCGTCGCTGTCGGGGGCGGCACCGAGAGAGGCGCCAGGGCGATCAGCACCGGTACCAATGCCTCGACGCTTCGCTAGGTTCTCTTCACGCTTGGCCTTTCGGATCTCGACCTGGGCCTCCTCACGGCGACGGCGCAGCTCATCGGGCTTGAAGGTGCTCTTGGCCTTGTATTGATTGCGGCGATGCTCGGGAATGTATTTATCAGACATGGTGGCGGCAGAGGCGTTAGGCGATGAGGGGCTTTGTCGTTGCTGGTATGGTACCTAACAAGTTGTTCTTGGTGGAGAGGGAGAGGAAGAGACCAGTGAATCGCAGGGCGGGGTGATTTGTTTTGACGAACCCCCCCGAATTCAAGTGCTGCCAAGAAATGGGTGCTTGTTGCTGCTTGTATCAAATAGGATTCTGTGTTCGCAGTTTGGTGCTTCAACCGCGCAAACGCTGCTGATAGAATACCTTGGGTAGGTTATTAAGTCGAGACTGGGAATGATATGGACAAGTTCAGCAGAGGAGGGGAGGGAAGAAACAGAAAAAAATTCAAAATCGACGGCCGTTGTTGTAGAAGGGTCGTAATGCAATTGTGGTGGGGGTCTTACAGTGTGATAGCTGATTATAGTGAATGCTCGGTACCTTAGTAGTATAACCTTAGTGTGCCGGGACTGCTCTGAAGGGTGGCGGCACTGGAAACAGCATAGGAATTGGATTGAGATGCTCTTTCAGCCTGCTAGCGGTAGTTCTATGTGTCCTATGTGGGTCTTTCCTAACTTGATTCATTTCCTGCTTGTTCCTATCCCATGGTGCAAACGGATTGCTAACTGGTTTTACATGCATGTTATACTTAGGATGGTCCCTTCTTCCCTTAACTAGTATGTATGTGTGATCTAAGAAGATTTGGCACTTGATCCAACAATTCAACCACTATGTGCTTGACAGAATAATTATTGGGGTGAGACTGCATTGATTATTGCATTGCTTAACAATAGCTCGCCTTTATTCTTTGTTCTGCGACGGGAAGGTACATTGCATTGGTCTGTTCTGGAAGACCACTGAGGGGAAGAATTTGGTCCAATCAAGAGCCATTGTGTGTGCACGGGCCAATATAGGAACGACTACCTCATCATGTGACAGCGCTGCATCACGGTTATTGTTGCATGTGGGGTCATTTCAATATATCGCTATAACGAAGGCCTTTAACGCGCCTAAGAACATTACGCGTGAAGGTACCTACATCCGGTACAGGTACCATTAACCATCACCTTTATAGACTAGAAAACGAGCACTATAGACAAGGTGATCCGACTCATATCACACAAGTTTATGAATTGATGATTTCGGTGGCGCTGAGACCTAGTTGTCCCCAGAATGGCTCCCTATCCACCATCGAGCTCGGCAAGACTTGCAAGTCGCAAGAAGAACCTTCCATCTGGGTACACGAGCATCGATGGTATATTGGCTGGAAGTGTGCCGGTAGGGAGGCTCGTCAATGTCATGGGCCTGGTGAAAGACTACCAGGTTCCTATTCTCACAAATGGAAAGGGTGAGTTCTCCTTCGTGGCGTTTTATCCAGCTGAACCTGACATGGACAGACCACAAATGTACCATCACTATCTATGATAAATCGATAGAACTCGACGATGCGCTTGGCCTTGCCGTGAGCATTTTCCGTCCTCTAAAGGAAATGCCCAAACCTGCAGCTGGAGATGTCCTAGTGATCAACTCGGCTAAGGTCCAGTCGTACCGTGAAAAGATATCATTGATCACCAATAGGACGACATCAATCCACATCTACTCAGCTTCGGAAATACCCAAGCCACCACTTTCCGCCGCAGGTGCTCTCCAGTCTTCTCATGACAAACGACTGCCCGGCGAGAAGGAGCACGAGTATGTCTCATGGCTTTATCATTACACTGACAAAGAATCTGTCCCGGATGTGGCCACTTTTCAGAAAAATGTCGATCAATCGGGCCACACGAAAGACAAGTTTTGCACTTTGGAACATGTTGTAGATGGCAAGTTTTGCGACGTGATTGTGAATGTAGTGAAAGCACCATTCGATGAAACAGAAAAGACCACTCTATGGGTCTCGGATTATACAGAAAATGACAGCTTTCATAAGTTCTCCTGGGATGGCGCAAAACAGTTGGGGGAACGTAATGGAAACTCGTACGGCTACTTAGACACCGAAATACGTGGCGAGTCAAAATGGGCTGGCCCTTTCGGTCGACGCTCAATGCAGGTCACTTGTTTCGAATCACATGCTTCTCACGTCAACTCAGAAGTGCAACTGGACCAGTGGATTCGAATTCGCAATCTACGGATCAAGACTGGGAGAAACGGCCTCAATTTGGAGGGCGTACTGCATGAGGACCGCGATTTTAGCCGTCGACAAGTGGATATTTTAAGATGGGACGGCAAAGAGGAGGACTGTGACCCGCGTCTGAAAGAAGCCATTCGACGGAAATTGGACTACGAGAAGTTAAAAAAGAAACAGATCAAAAGCTTATACGCGAACGAGAGCAGTGAAAGTGCTAGCACGAAACGCAAGGCAGAAAATAGCGACGAATCGAAGAACAATTCGAAGACGCGGCGGAAAGAGGCGCGACAAGTCACTTTAAACAAAGTAGAAGAGCTGGATAGACGGGCAGAGGAGAGGCTTGGCTTGAACGGTCTCAGTAGGCATATTGGTCATTCATTCCATCACAAACTTCACTAATCATGATCCAGTCAAATGTGAAAGTCAGGAACAACCTCTAACCCCAGTGCCTTCGATCATCGAACCGGTGTCCTGGAAAACAACAGTAGAAAGCGAAGCAGTGACATTAACACTGCCTTTCGCGTGTGCTAAGTATCGTACCAACGTCCGTGTCGTGGACTTTCGACCACGCAAGCTTGAGGACTTCGCGACATGGCGTAAAAGCACCGAATACGATGTCCTTTCCGACCGTAGTTGCGACTCTGGTTCGGAATCTGATGACGACGATGACGACGGTTCGCAAGATCAGCACACGGAAAAGAAAATCTGGGAATGGCGGTTTGCGCTGCAGCTTGAGGACGGAGACCCCAAATCCAAAGAGAAAGAAAGGTTCTGGGCAGTGGTCGACAACATCGAGGCACAGCAATTAACTGGGATGGATTCCTGCGAGTAAGTTGCCTCCTAATCAGTCCGACACTAAGTAAATCCGCGAGCGATACGAGTTTGAGATACGAAACGTCTTGGGCCTACGCGCACTGCGGACCCCTCGAAATGGCATGCTAACATAAATTCAGTCTTCGCGAGGACCCCGATGCTCTCGACGCCCTCCGAGAGCAGCTGTTCAAGCTCTGGGGCAATCTAGAAGAAGCAAAGCTGCAAGAGCTGCAACACCAGATCACGAACCAGCGACGCGTAGCAGCCAACCAGCCACCACCCAGTTCGCCCATGAACAACGACGTCCAGCCCTCGCGACAAGGAATCAGTAACAGGAACCAGAGCGGCATCGTTATCTCGAATAAACCCTTTGCCTGTTGCATCCGCCAGTACGGCGTGCGCGTACGGGAACCCGATCCACTCCGGGCAGACGCTGGGGAGCATCACCGATGGGTAAGAGTGTTTGGGCTTTTCGGGACCAAGATCTCTGGATAGAGCGTCTCATACTTTGCACTTGGCTCTGTACTATTTAACTTTTTCTTGCGTCTCCCCGGGCTTCGTCATGTAAATGGTCCAATGGCGTTGAAAAGGCTGATACTACTGTCCCTAGTCAAGCTACGTGTAGCTACATGGTGGAGTCCTGTCTGTATTCATCGTTCTGTATACCCTTGTACTCTTAAAGCACGTTCAGCAGCTAGCTTGAAGTTTGCGGATCGAGTTAGTTAGTGACTTACTATCCCACACGACATCTACTCACCGACTCAAAACAACAAAAAGGCGGGTACGACCCACGATCCCAGATCATATTCCAAACTATAAAGCTACACAGACCGGAAGGTACTCCAATGAATAAGTCAGATGGCATTTCCGTGTGCATTTCCTTAGCTTTAATAATAATGTATACATAAGTACAATACAACCGTACCCAGTCCACGGCAAGGGAATTCGATTTACAGCAAAGGGGAATATGAGTGAGAATCTGCCCACGAAAAGGAAACCACTATGCACGTTCCACGAACTAAAGAAACTTTCGTGAATAAGAACAACCCCGGTTCGTATCCATAGCCCGGATTTTCATGATAAAGGCCCCCGTGATTTGTATGCTTGCGAGGTACCACAAAAAGAGGGGGAAACTCGCCCCCTAACTTGTTCTTCTTAGCCATAAAGTACATGAAAAGGAGACATATGATATTACGCCTTTTAATCGCCAATCACTTCATCTTCTTCCGGCTGGTTATTCGCAGACTGCTGCTGCTCATCTTCCTCGTCATCCTCGATGGGATCGTCTATTAGCTCGCGGCGCCTCAGATCTTCAGCCGTACCTTCCTCGGGCTCCACCTCCTCGAAAGGATCATCCTCGTCCTCGTCGTCGATGACTATTTCTGTGCTAAGAACCGGCTTCTTCGCGGCTTCTTTTCCCTTGCCCTTGGCCGCGTTCTTTTTCCTTCCACCCTGTAACTCGCGTAGGTGATCTTCCTCCAGATACGCGATGATTTCCTTGAAATTTGGTCCTAGCTTGTGCTTGTTTCGAGTGAGTCGTCTTCGCAGTTTACCTGCGTCGGGCCCGGTGTGATCGATCGTCCTAGCCAGAACAGAC
The DNA here is from genome assembly GCA_022385635.1 of Xylaria scruposa. Lineage (NCBI taxonomy): Eukaryota > Fungi > Ascomycota > Sordariomycetes > Xylariales > Xylariaceae > Xylaria > Xylaria scruposa. The sequence continues at coordinate 6,018 of MU280263.1, read as the reverse complement.
ATGACGAGCTTTGCGGCAAGCTCACAGAGAATTTTCTCCGCTTTCAGCTCGGCAGCAAAACGCTCCGGTTCCGTCAGCTCTTCCTCTTCATCGTCCTCGGGAGGAAGTTCATCATCAAGTGGGTCATCGTCATCGGCGGGGTCGTTGAGCGTCTTGTTTATGCGCTTCGCATATGCTCTCTCTGCCGCGTCTAATATTGGGATAATCTCCTGCGTGATCAGGCCCGCCGGCATCTCCTCTAGGAGAGGACGTAGCTTTCGATATTTGCTGGCCTGTGGCCCATCGATATGTGGCCGCAAGAAGATGAATAGTTGTGTGATGTCGCAAGCAACACCAACCGCGTACAACCGAAGATCATCGTTAAAGCCGCGCGACGAAAAGGTTTGAATGAGATTGTTAATCAAGTCTTTGCGCAAGACAACAAATTTGTCCAGATCGTCGTTGGGTATATCCTCGTCATTTTCGATGGTCTTCTGTAATCGCTGCACCTTCCACATAAAATAGAATAGGCAAGACTTGATTGCAAAGGCTACGATCTCGTCTTCGGGGTCATCAAGTTCGTCGTCTGACTCTGTAAGGCGGCCCCGAGCAACGACTCCGACTAGAATCTTGATAGGCGGCTGTTCTGAATCGATGGATGTCCCAGGAGCTTCAAGCACATCAGTACAATCTACAACTGTGACCAACTTGCTAATCTTCATCAACGTCTGGCTTAGGCTTGTGAGCGTTGATCTGTCAAGGTTGCTTCGGAGAGACAGCTCGCAGATCTTATCTAGACTTCGTAAGGAATTAATTGAGTTTTCCCATAGTCCTGCCATTTTAGCATCTACCAACTCCTCCAGCTCATAGTACTGTCGTGCATGGAGGAATGATGTTGCTGCCTCATTGAGAAGAGCTTGGTCAACATGTCGATTGAACTGGGTAGCTATTTCATCAAGTAACTGATTATACGTGGCCGAGTTTTGTCGGAGTTGCTGAAAGACTTCAAGGTCCAGGAAATGTTCCAGTCGAAGGACGGTAGCGGCCATTGCTGGATCAGAACCATACTTGTTTAACAAACGGGGTATGAACCCAGCAAGCTGCAGCCCGGCATCTTCTTGGGCTTCATGGTCGAGCCGATGATGCCGTCGCTTGTTTTTATCGTGCTCCATCGACGGTGCAAGATGCTCCTTGACCGCGGTGGCAAGAACTTCGAGTAATATAGCCTCCTCCTGGGGTTCTGGGGCCACTGCTTTCTTCATGGCAACTTCTGTGGTATTGCTCTTTGATGATCGGGATTTTGAACTCGTCGTGTGGTCAAACAGGAGATAGCCGGCGACGACTTGCCAATTCGAGATCTCAGGCATCTTTTCGTACAGGGATTGTGCTGCTAAAGCGATCCGACTCTCAGGTATACTCGCATTCACCACGTCTGCGGCCACATCTAACCCGTGTCTTATCTCGTCCTGCTCCGCGTCGAGTTGCGAATCATACACTGCTAGATTTTCTGCTAAGGCCTTAATGTTGACCCAATCCTTTCTCACGGAGTCGTAATCGTCTTCTCCTTGGTCCCCAAATAGTTCATCTAACACGTCGTTCCCGCCGATCTCATCAATCTTGTTGTCGATGAACTCTTGCACCAATTCAGAGAAGAATCCAACGACAGCTTTGCGGACCCGAACCTCGGAGTCGAAGACCAATTTGCTAATAGAGTCAACTTCTACAGGTTCTAGCATGCCGGACCCTCGTAGGATGTCAACGACTGCTATCGCGGCAACACGCACTGAAACCTCTACATCACAGGTAGCCATCTCAACGAGTCGCGGACGGAATCTATCAATAAAGTGAGCTAGCTTTTCGGCATCCCTCTTCAAGACTTTGGCAAGCTGCTTCAGGACTTCTAAACGTGTTGTGACATTGACGTCAGAAAGCAACCATCCCAAGTATCGCAAATATTCGGGAGCCATGTACACAGTCGGTAAATCGCAGACCCAAGTTCCAAGAGCCTCGATGCACTCTGCACGGATCTTGGGATCGATGTCGCGATAGCGGTGCACGAAGACAATATCGAAAAGACCTTTGACTTTGGCATCGATCAGTTCGCGGTTTCCCTTGAAAGAATCTAAGTCTTTTTGGTAATTTTCAACAAGTTTCTTGTTCTTTCCGCGGCGGCCGGACTCTGCCTGCATGGCCCGGTTGGTGCTCGTGATTGAATCGTCGAGTTGTTTCATCACGCCGATCAGTCCTGTAAGCATGGATAAGGCCACGGTTGTCGCCGTATGTCTGAAAGGGCGGAGCGCCGAGGAAGACATGATTCCAACCCATCGTTCTATATTGTCTAGGAGTTCCTCGTCGCGGTATACCGCTCCAGTCTGGTGGAGCAGAGTGGTAAGGGAGTCGAAAAACCCAATCAGTAGCTCGCGGAAGTTCTTGCTGCTTTTTGTTCTCGAAATAAGCGGATAGTCAGAGATACTAGTCTATCAAGCAAAGGTGAGCACAGATCCATTTAGTACTTTCGGGAGCAGGCGTATTTCATACCTGCTCATACGCTTCTTCGAGCTCTGTTAACCTATTTGCAGAGTTTTCAGGATCCCGGATATCGTCTTCTGTAATTTGTTGATCACAGCCAGCCGCGAGGAGAACGCAATTGATCAGTTCAGTCAAAGCCTTTGCATTATCCTCATTGTAACGCTCGAACCAATGTGCCACTACGTCATCGGACCTGTAACCCGACCCGAATACCTCAGCTAGGACAATGTTAGCAAAAGACCAGAAATGGGCAAGGTGCTAGCGTCGGGTGCGAGGCTCACAGTATAGGTCGTTGTCGTCGCGTCTTGCGAGACTGGCTGGGGCAACCTTGGGGGTTTTCTTGGGCCTGTTCGGCAGCCTCACGGCTGGAATAACGAGAGGGCCAGGCGTGGCAGCTGGCGCGGTGCCATTGACTTTTGCACGCTTCGCTGCTGGTTTCTTGGAACGGGACTTCTGGCTTGACTTCTTCGGCCGCCGTGGAGGTTCATCGTCAGCATCTGCATCATCGTCATCGTGTTCGTCGTCAGTCGGCGCATCTTCGTCAGAAGCATCAGGTTCTTCGTTCTCGTTTTCGTTCTCGACATCGTCATCATCATCTTCACGGTCCTGGCCACGTTTGCGCTTCGAGGGGGCAACGTGATCATTCTGGGAGGGGCGCGGCTCCGGGCTGAACTTCTGGGGGGCAACTCTCGCGCGTCCAGAACGGCGCGGCGCGGGCGATTCGCTCGCGTTATTGCTGGAAGTCTCCATGAGGGGCGATCGGATCGATGACATGTGGCTAAGATCAATGCGACTCGATCATTCTGGCCGGGGAGCAACGGCGACGTAATCCGAGCGGGCTGTGGACGATTGGAATGGTGGGCGATGCGATAGGCAGTTTGATGATAAGTGAACGCGTGTGTTGGCTGATCGCTGATCGCTGATTTGGTGGTGGGGAAGATTCTAAACAGATTAACGCGTGAAGCTAGTACCTGCTTGGGTTAGGGGAAACGGCCTATGCGCCTGTACTCCCCCTACGTGCTGTAAATCTGCCCGTCATAAGCCACCGACCGAAGTCTTGCAGTACCCAGGTACATACAGCGTCGCGCACGTGTGTAGGTAGGTACTACCGCCTTTTCTTGAAAAATTAGTTACGGCTATCCCTACTGCTAAAGGAAATGACCTATATAAAAAAGCTTGGTTATAACTTTAGCTATTATTTCCTGTTATTTATTTTTATATATAAAACTATATAATAAAAAGTATATAAAAAATTAATATTTATAAATATTACTTTTTTTATTTATAATTATTTATATATTAATTTAAATAACTTAATATTAAAAATTATTTAAAATTATTTATTTAAATAATTTATATATATATATATTTTTTAAAATTTAATTAAATTAATATTTATTTATTTATAAATATTTAAAATTTTATTTAATTATTAATATTAATAAAATATTTATAAATAATATAAAATAATTTTTTTATAATTATAAAAGCTTATTTTTTAATATTAATAAAATTTATATTTTTTAATTTATTTATAAATAAAATAAATAATAATATATTATAATTAATAAAAAAAATTATTATTATAATAATATATTTAATAAAATTAATTATTTTAAATAAATTTAAAACTTATTTATAAAATAAAATATTTAATAAAAATTAATTTTTAAATAAAAAATATAATTTTTTATAATTTAATATTATTATATATAATATATAAATAAAAAATATATTTATATTAATAATAAAATTATAAATTAAATAATTTAATTTATTTTTATATATAAATTAAATAAAAATTTAAATAAAGTTTATTTAATTTAAATATATAATTTATTAATTATTAATTATTTATTAAATATATATATATAATAATTATAATAATTTAATTTTTATTAAAACGTTTAATAAATATATAACGTTTATTTTTTTTTTTATATTTAATTATATATATATAATAAAATTAATAATAATTATATAATTATTTAATAATTATTATTTATAATATTATTAAAACTACTCTATATAACTAGTTTATATAATAATTTAAAAACGTAGCTTTAAACTTTTAACACATATATTAAGCTAAACTCTTTTTTATTAACGTTTAAAAGTTAAACTTTAATAAAAAAAATAATTATTTTAAGCTTGTTAATTAAACTTTATTAAATATAACATATATACTTAAATTTAAATAAAATATTATAAAAATAAAAAATAAACAAAAACTTTATAAAATAATTATTTTTTTAACTTTTTATTATTATTATTATAATTATATTTTTATTATTATTATATTTTTTATTATAATATTATATTTAATATATTATAAAAAACTTTAAAAATATAACTTTAATTAAAATTATTTTTAAATTATTAAAAATATTTAAAAATATTAAAATATAAAATATTTATAAATTATTTTTTATTTAAAAATATAAACTTATTATTATATATAATTTTATATATTTAAATAATTTTTAATATTTAAAAATTATTAATAAAGCTATAAAAAATTATTAAATAAAAAAAAAAAAAAATATTTTTAAAATTAAAATTAATAATATTAAAAAAATAATTTTTATTAAAATATTTTAAAAAATCAATAAATAAAAAAATCGGTTAACTTATTGCACGGCAGCAGGCTAAATAGCTTAACAAGTCTTGGTAACTTGCCTGCGGCTTAAAACAAAAGCGCAACAAAGGCGTCTCTGCGGCTAGGGCTTAATTAAAGGGCTTAATTAAAAGGCTTAATTAAAAGGCATGGATTAAAGGGCGTAGATTAAAAGGCGTTGTTGCTACGCAGAGGAAGCTATTTCTAGCGTTTTAGCTGCTATTATATTAATATAATTAATAAAAGGAAAAAAAAGGCGTTAAAGGTGTTATCAGCAGGTCGGGTAATTAATCAGTAATAAACCATCTAATTATACTACTAGATTACATAAAACATAAATCACTAAGTAACTATAAATAAGCTAAAGCTTAAAGCTTTAACTTATTTATAATTATTTAATAATTTATATTTTATATAATTTAATAATATAATTAAATAGTTTATTATTAATTAACTATTTAACTTATTAATAACACTTTTAACGCCTTTTTTTTTTTTTATTAATTATATTAAGTTTATAACATAATAACAGCTAAAACGCCAGAAATAGCTTCCTTTTTTGCGTAGTAACAACGCCTTTTAATTTATGTCTTTTAATCTATGTTTTTTAATCCACGCCTTTTAATTAAGCCCTTTAATTAAGCCCTTTAATTAAGCCCTTTAATTAAGCCTTTTAATCGAGCCTTAAGCAGCAGCCATAAAAACGCCTCCGTCGCGCTTTTATTTTAAGCCGTAATTAATTATCAAGCCATTCAGCCTACCGTTATATAACAAATCAACCGATTTTTTTATTTGTTAATTTTTTAAAATATTTTAATAAAAACTACTTTTTTAATATTATTAATCTTAGCTTTAAAAATATTTATTCCTTTTTTTATTTAATAATTTTTTAT
>MU280262.1:0-99022 GCA_022385635.1 Xylaria scruposa | reverse complement strand
TATTTATTTTAATTTTAAGCTTATATTTTTTAATTTTTTATATTTTATAAATTTTAAGTTTTAACTTATAATTAAATATAATTTTCAGGATTTTTAAATTAGTTTTTTAAATTTTAATAATTTTTTATAGTTTTTTTTTTTTTATAAAAATTAAAGTTATTTTTTATTATATAAACTTAATTATTATTAATTTTATTTATTATATTTTATTTTAATAATTATATTAATTATAATTATAATTAAAGTATTATTTTAAATATTTTTTTTTTTTTAATTAATTTTATATAAGCTGGTTATTTATTAATTTAATTTATATTATTATAATTTATAATATTAATTTTTTATTTATATTAATAATTTATTATTTTTTAAATATTTTTTTTTTTTATTATTTAAGCTTAAAGTATTATTAAAATATATATCCTTTTTTTTTATAATTATAATATTTAATATTATTATAATTAAGCTTTTTATTATTTTTATATATTATATTAAATTTTATAAGTTTTAAGTGTATATTTATTATAATATTTTATTATTTTTTAATATTTATAATATAAGCATTTTTTTTTTATTTTTATTATTTTTTTTTATATAATTAATTATTAATCTTAATTATTTTTATTATATAATTATTAAGAACTTTTAATTATTTAATCTTATAAATTTTATTTTTAATTTTTTCTTTTAATTTATTATAAAAAATTTTTATAAAGTTATTATTATTGTTTTAATTTATAAATATTATATATTATTAAGCTTTAAGTTAAAGTTATATATAAGTTTAAGCTTTTAATTTTATTAAAATTTATTATAATTCCTTTATTAAAAATGTTGTAATAATAATATATTTAATTAAAATAACATGTTATATATTATTATTTTTATTAAGTTTTGTTTTTTTATTAAATATATTTAATTAAATTAAACGGTTTTATATTATTATTTTTATATATTATAAACTTTATTTAATATATTTAATTAAAATTTATTTTATTACTTTAATAAGTTATATATATTAACTTTTATTTAAAATATTTAATTATAGTCCTAAGTTTTATGTTATTATTCTTGTTATTATATTTTATTAAAATTAATAGCTTTATTATTTTATTAAAAACTACTGCTAAAAATACTGCTAGCTTTTATTGCTTGTATTTATTACTACTTATAACTTATATATTTATATTTAAAGGTATAATTTTATAAAATATTTGTTTTTTTTTTTTTTTTTTTATTTTAAATTATTTATATTATATAGCTTATTTATTATAAAAACTTTATTTATGTTTATATATTAAATATAATAATATTAATAAAATATATTTTTTGCTTATATTATTTATAAAACGTAAATTATAATAAGCGTTTTTTTTAAGTTATTTAAAATATAAAATATTATAAAATAATTATAACATATATTAATAAAAAAAAAATAATTATATTAAGTAAACATTAAAAAAGTTATATTATTATAACGGATTATTAATTAAAAATATAATAATATTTAAAGTAATAATATTTAATAATTAAAGGTTAAATTATAAGCTATAAATTTATTATAGTTTTAAAGGTTTATAAGTAATTAATATATAAGGTTAATGTTTATAGTTAAATTAAGTAATTATTATATTATATATAAAAATAATAAATAATATTTATATTTATTGCTTTTATTATAAGGAATACCTTATAGCTTATAAATTTTATATATATTTATTTATATTTATAAATATTTTTAATTTTTTTTTTTTTTTAAATAAATTATTTTTTTAATAATAAAAATATATTAATGCTTAAATTATTTATTTTTATAGCTTTTATTATAAGTATAAAGATTTAATATATATATTATAAATTTAAATAAAAAAACCTTATAAATAATTATTTAAATAATAAAAAGTTTTTATTTTGTTTATTTTTTATTTAATATTATTATATTATAATTATTTTTAAAATAATAGCTTTTATAATAATTATATTTAAAACATTTATTATTATAATAAATTTATTATTATTTATTTATTATTATAAATTTTATATTTTATTTATTTTTTTATTTTTTTTTTTTTAATTATTTTTATATTTATTTAAATTAAAAGTTTTATTATGTTTAATTTTATATATATATATATTACAAAAATAATATATATATATAAAAAAAACTTATTAATATTATTTATTTATTTATTTATTATTATTTTAAAACTTTATTTTTTTATTTAATAATTATGTTTTAATTATATATTTAATAATAAAATAATAAAGTTTTTATTATTAATTTTAATTAATTTAAATAATATATTTTATTAAATTATAATAATAATAATAATTTAAAAAACTTAAATATATATATTATTATTTTATATAATATATATTAAAATAATAAATATTTAATTATTAATAACTTAAAGCTTAATAAAATAATAATAAATTTATATAAAATATATATTATTTTATAATATAATTATATATTTAATATTAAATATTTATATAAAGTATGTTTTTTTTTTTTTTTTTTTTTTTATTTAATATTAATAATCTATATAACGCTTAGGTTAAAGTTAAACATACGTTCAAGCTTTTAACTTTATTAAAATTCATTATAATTCCCCTACCAGAAATTATGTAGTAATAATACACCTAATTAAAATAACGTGTTACGTGTTGCTATCTTTATTAAATTTTCTACCCCGCTTAATATACTTAATTTAATGTTATAACTACGTGTTATTATCTTTGCTAATTACACGCCTTATTAATTATACTTAATAAAAATAAAACCTTTACCCTAAGCTGGTTATATATTCTAGTTTTTTATACGTTATACTTAATTAAAACGTTAAGTTTTATATTAATATCCTTATTACGTTACCTACTTATTAATACTACTTAATTAATATTTTAAGCTCTGTATTGTTATCTTTATTTTTATATATATTTAAGCCTTAAATTATAGATTAAATATATAAAGCTTAAAAACAAAAACCTTGGCTAGTTAATATAATTAATATAGCTAGCTTAAAATATAACTAGCATAATTAAAAATATATATAATAAAAAAGCTAACTAAAATAAAAGCTAAATTATTAAAAACAGCTAAGTTCTTAGCCAGCTTTTTTATCACGCATATTTTTAACTATGTTAACTATATTTTACGTATTATATATTATATTAAAATTAAGTTTCGTTAATTAAGTTTTCTTTTTTAATAACAGCTTACTTAGCGCCCTTAAGTTTTATTAATTAATTATATTAATTACGTAGGCTTTTTACCTTTAAATTTTATAAAAATATAATTTTTTATAATTTTAAACGTTTTAGTACTTTAGATTATAATTACGTAAAAAGTTTAAATAAATTAAAAAAGCATTAAAATTTAATAATTAATAAGCTACTCCTTTAAACGTTCGTATAAACCTTCGCTTTTACCTTCGCTTACTTAGTCAGGTTATTATTTATACTTTTTTAATTTTTTTTAATATTATTAGCCCTGCTTTTTTTACTAAAATTCTAAAATAAAAATAACGTTGGAATTTTTAGTAATTAAATAATAACGTTAGCAGCTTTTCTATTTTTCTAAACATTATAAATAAATTAATATAACGTTTTTTTACCGTTTAATTAAAAAATAAATACTCCGTTTTTAAACAAAAGGTTTATATACCTTAATTAATATAATATTACTTTATTTTTTTTTTTAGTTTTAAATTTAGCCTAGTTCCTAAGCCTTGTTTAATATTAAAAAACAATAATTTTAATAATATAATATAATATAATAATAATTTAATAAAATAAACTTAATAATAAATTATAAACTAGGTTAAAATTATAAAAAAAAAAAGTTAAAAATTATTTATAATAATCTTATTATAAACCCCCTTTTAATCTTATTTTTTTTATTTTTTTTTTATAAGTCTGTTTTAAATGTTAAAAGTCGGGAGGCAAAAGGCGGCAAGTGACTAAGCGCTTTTTTTTGCTGTAGTTCGTCAAAATTTTAATCTTATAATAAGTTTTTTTTACCTAAAGAAAAAACGGATTATTTTTTTTAATCTTACCTTTAGGTTTAAAACTATAATTAAACTATAGTTATAATATAATAACGTAACTTTAGTAAACATTACTATTATTAATAGGTTAAATATATAAATAATATTATATATTTACGCTTATACTTTAAGGTAAATATACTCCTGCCGGGCCAGATAACCAATAAAATTATTTAATTTATATACCTTAACCTTAATATTAATAAAAATAAAATATAAAAAACTAACATAAATAAAACTATAAAATAATAAATAAAAGCTTTTAATTATATTATCCTTAGGCTATAAAAAAAAAAAAAAAGGTTATAAATAAGCTTATTATTTTAAAAAGCCGCGGCAATAAATTAAAACATAAAAACAGCCATAAAAAATAAACGCCGTAAATATTTTACGTTTTAAAAAATCATATTATATAACTAAAAATTAATATAAATAATATAAACGTAGAAAAACTACCAGCAGTATTCTTCTTATATTTGGTTATATTAAAAAAAAAATAACCAAAAGCATATAAATATTAAACCGCTATATAAAAAAGCTATAGTAAAAAGTTAAAGCATAAAAGCCGCTATAAAAAATAAACGCCGTAACAATAAAAAAAAACGGCTAAAAAGCAAAAAAATCAGCAGCAATACTTAGGCAAAACTTTTTCATACCTATAAGTTTATAATAAAAATAATATTCACTTATAAAAAATAATATATAAACTAAATAAAAAAATATTTATAAAAGCGTAATACGTTAAAACTACTTTTAGATCTACGTTATTTTAAAATATCTAAATATTTTTTTTTAACTACTCCATATATAAATCGGAATAAGTTACAGCAAACAGGCTAACTAGTTAAGGCAGCAAATAATAATACAAAAGTTAAAAAAGCAAAAATATTAATAAAATTAACAAAATTAATAATAAAAATAATAAAAACATATAAAAAAAAATAAAAAACGGTATAAAAACAGCAATATAAATAAAGGATCTATGTAAATCTTTATAGACTAAAATTAACAGAATTTAAAAATAAAAGAGTTTTCTGCGTAAAAATCTAAAAAAAAATAGGTTTCTAGCTTTAAAACTTAAATATAAATAAGATTTTAATTATATTAAAGTTTTAAACTTAAATATATATTTATAAATAAAAATAAAAAAAGTTATTTTTCTTTAATATTATATATTATATGCTTATTAAATCATATATAAAAACTAATATTATACTCTTTACTTTCCGCTTTATAAACTAAAATCTATAAAATAGGTTAAAAAATAAAATAAAAGAAATTTTAATAAAATTTATTATAAGGCTAATAAAAAATAAAGCTAGTCCATAGAATATAACTAAATCAGAAAACTTAAAAAATAATAAAATAGCTAGCTAGATTATTATAAAACGTTTATCAAACAATTTATCTTATTTTTTAGCGCTTTATATAAATTAAAAGAATATTTAATAATTAATTTTAATAATTTTACGAAAAAAATAAAATTATATTAAAGTTGCTTAGTAAAAGTAAGGTTATTTAAATATAAAGTCGGGCCGTTATTTTAAAAAAACTTTTATGAAAGGGCGCTTAATACTAGCTTTTATTAGCACCAGTGGTAAGAGATCGCTACGAAAAACTATTTTATATAAAAATAAACTATTAATAACTTTTTTTAAGTTTTATAATTAATCGCGGGGTAAATAAACCTGGTTATATTTTTATATATAATATTACGTTTTAAAATCCCACGCTTTAAAAATAATTAAACGGGTTTTTTTGTGTTAAAATAAAATGTTTTAAGTTTTATAAAGTATTAAACGTATTATGTAATATTTAAAGCAAAATAATTTAGATAATATAATTATTTAAAAAAAAATCTAACGGTTTTGTAATAATTACTACATTATTATCAGATTTTCGTAATATTTTATAATATCTGCAGCTATATATTACTTTTTTAAACTAATAAAAAAAAAGGTATTTTATATATAGATCTTTAGCTTATAAATATAAAAGTTAGAGCTTTTTGTATAGCAGTAATAATAAATGTTTAAAACTTACTTATATGTTATTATTAATATTTAAAAGTTGTAACAGTTATAATAAAAAGCTTAGTTTTATTAATTAATTAATAATTATTATCTTTTGATGGTTTTTAAAATAATATAAGTACTAAAGAATAAAGTATAATATACTTATTAAAAAATTTATCTTATTTTAGCTTATGTTTAAAAATAATTAAATAATAATAAATTTTAATATTATTAAAGCTATATTAGCTTTTATAAATAATTAGTTTATTTAATAAAGATTTAAAAAAGCTAAAAGGATTTATATACATATATAATATATAAAAAAAATCTTAAGGCGAATAAATAAAAAAATCAGGTTTATATAAACCTAGGGGAAATAAATAACTAAATAATAGTTTAAATCTATCTATTTTTGCTTTTTAGCTTGTTTTCTAATTTAAACCTTGTAAAAAAATTTAAAAAACGAAACAATATTAACCTATAAAAATATATAAAAACCAGTTTATTAGTTAAAGTGCTATTAAAAGCAAAATTAATAGGTTTTTTAATAATTAAAGGCGGGATAGGCCTTGTTAGCTTTTAAAACTATTGCCGCGGCCTATAAAAGCAGCAGAATTATTAAAAAGTAATTAAAACTAATAGGCTCTTATAAAAACAAACTAAAATAAATAAAATTTAATAAATTAACTTAGAGTTAAAATATAAGGAGCTATACGTAATTATATATTATGTAGTATTAAAAAAATAATATAAAAAGAAAATATAATAAAAAAAATAATAAAAAGTAATAGGTTATAAAAACTATTATAATATAATAAATAATACTTTAAATATATTTTTATATTGTTACGTTATTTAAACAATTAAGTTAATTACTTTTAATACTATTTACCTCAAGCACTTTAAATATTAAACCTTTTATAAAAAACATTTATAATAATATTTATTTAAGCTTAAGCTTTTAAATAAATATTTTTTTATAATATAAAAATAGATGTTATATATATAATAACGTTAATACTTTTTAGTCCTTAGATAAATTATGCTTGCGATTTATAAACAAAAAAAAATACTATTAAAAATATTACCAGGTTATACTACCTTTATTCCTTAGATAATAAACATACATTTAAATTTAATTTATGTATAATTTTATAACATATTTTTTTTTTTTTTTTTTCGTTTTTATTTTTTATTTTTTATATAATATAACATATATTACTACGGAGCTTTACCTTTATTTATATATTAAGCGTAAATACTTTTAATAATATTATTAAAAACTTAACGCTTATATTAAATAAATAAGGTTAATTATAATAAAAAAAAAAAGAAAAGAATAAAAAAGAAAAAAAGCAAAATAAATATGGATAATTTTACCGTAGCGTAATAATTATTTATTTTATTAACTTAAACAGCTTAGATTTAAACATATTCCAGTTATACTTTAATATAAAAAAAACAGTTGGATAATTTAATATATAATTAATTAAATTAACTAAAAAAATATTAAATATAACTAAATCTAGAAATAGATTAAAGTATTATAAATATAATAGCTTAAATATATAAATTATAATTTTAAAGTTTAAAGTTTATATAAAAGGCTAAAAGGTCAAAGCATAATATTTATTACTATATTAACTTTTAATAACAGATTCTAATCTTTTTGGACTTCCCCGCTTAATTATGTTATTTTTTTATTTAATTGCTGCTTTTTTTAATATTATTGCCTAATTATTTTTTAATTTAAATAATTATATAATACTTTGTTAATTTAATTAAATTTTATTAATCCAAAATATATAATTTTTTATATTTCTTCCTTAGTTAAGGTTTATAAGCTTGTTTAGCCTGTAGCTGTTTTAATATTTAAAAATAATCTAAACAAACATATTATAGCTATTAAAGCTAAGTCGTATAATTATAACGAGTTCACGGGGCCTGCTTAGCCTGTAGCTGTTTTAATATTTAAAAATAATTTAAATAAATATATTACAACTATTAAAATTAAGTTATATAATTATAATAAGTTTAAAAAACAGCTTAATTAATTTAAAAAATAATTTAATAAATTAAATTTAATAATTTTAAATTAAATTAATAATAATAAGGTATTTAATTTATATAATTTAAAAGCTTTAATATAAAAAATATTAAAAACGCTATAATTAAGATAATTTATTAATAATAAATAAGCTCCGGTCTTTTTATTAAAACTTACAGCTTTTACTAAATAACCTGCCGTTTTTTAATCTAACGGCAGATTAACCATGTTAATCTTAAAAATAAAAAAGCTTACGCATGCTAGAATTATTACTGTTAAAAAACATATAATTAAAAATAATTACGCATGCAATAAAAAAAAAAATAACTAATATTTTAAACTATTAAATTATAATAAACCATGTTTTAAAACCATAAAGTAAAAGATTTTAAAGCATTTATATTTTAAAATATATATTTAATCTATAAAATAATAAAAAATTATAAGTTTTACTTCGGTAAATTAACTTAAATATAAAAAAGCTTGATTAAAAATACAAAGCTTTAAAAAATAAAATAAATTAACTTATAAAGTAAAAGTTGTTAGAACTTCGCCTTTAAAAACTACTTAATATTATTATTATAAATTCTAGTTAAAATAATAATATTAATAACTTATAATATAAATTTCTTATTATTAATTATATTATTAAAGCATTAATTATTTAATTTTAAAATTTAAATATAAAACAACTAATAAAAATAATTAATAATTAATAATATAATAACGCTGTTTAGTCCAAAATAAATAAACTAAGGCGCAAGATAAACTAATATTTAATTATATAACATAGGCTTTATAATTAAACAGCTATTACTTTTTATAAATATATAAGCTGCTACGTTATTTATATTAATTATTTGTTTATTCTTATTAATTAATAACGTTATAGCGATGTTTTACCAAAAAAAAAGTTTGTTTATAATACCGCCTAAATAATACGCGCGATTATATTTATTTAAGTTAATGTAGCAGGGCTAATTATTGCATAATAAACAATAGTTTTAAAATAAATCTGCTTTAAATATTAATAATTATTCTTTTTATTTTTTAATTTATATAATGTTTAAAATAAAAATATTCAAAATAAAAGCAGTTATTATAAGCCATAATAATTACAGTTGCCCAGCAGCGTTTTTTCCGTTTTTTTTTTTTTTTAGCATAGATTTAGCACGCTTTTTTTTATTAGGCAACTATCTCGGCCATTTTACTATAATTTCTCTTGCTTATTTTACCATAATTTCTCTCGCCCGCTTTATTATAATTTCTCTTGCCTATTTTATTACAATTTCTTTTGCCTATTTTACTATAATCTTTCTTATTTTTTATTAGTTTATTAAACTTATATATCTTTTTAAACTTGCTTAATATTTGTTTTTATACGCTAAGCTATAATATAAATTAATTAAAAATCTTTTCTTTAGTAAAATTAAGCTTTGTTATTATTTTTTAATCCGGGAACTATTTTTAGTTCACTTTTTAATTAACCGTAGTTAATAAGACCAGCAGCCCGTAATTACGTTATTAATATTTATATGTAACGCTTTACCCCCTTCTTATTATAAGTCTAAATCTTAATTACGTTATATTAAATAGCATAAATTATCTGTCCAGCTAAAGCACGATTAAATTAATTAAAAAAATATATAACTAGCTACGTTAAAATTATTTAAATAATAATATTACTTTATATAAAGATTTCGTTAAAACTTTCTAGCATTAAAAAATTAATAACTAAACCTTTATTAAGCTTTTAATAAATATAGATAAGTTTTACAGCTTAATTTAACGCTATAACATAAAACAGATTAATAATTACTTCTACATATGTAATAATTTTTATAAGCCTTACATTAAATAATAACCAGCTTTAAACAGCTCGTTAATAATACTACATGCTATAAGTCACCATACGTTTTTTAATAACACATTTACCTCCAGCTAAAAACTAAGTTATAGGTACGTTCTTAATACTAATTTATAACTTTATACGTAATACTAACAAGTTTTAACAAAAAAATTACGTTTAATATAAAAGTAAAAAAAAAGCCCACACAACTATTAACCTTTAACGGAAAAAAAGCCTAAAATATAATTATTTCAGCGCATAATACCCCAGGTTAAATTAAGCAAAAGCAAAGCCTAACTAGTAACAAAGGCAAAAGCGTTAGCCCTTCTGATCCATAATATATTAATAACGAAAACAATATTCTAAATCTAACGAAATATATATAACGTAAAATAACTAGCCCCAGGCCTACTTATGTGTTTTTTTTAAAAAATAATTTTTTTGCTATAATAAAAGAACTATTATATAAAAAAAACCAACTTTTAAATACTAATAACAGAGTTCCTAGTTATACTAATCTTAAAATAAAAATTAATCTTAATACCGCTAACAACAACAACTCTAATATTAAAATTATTAATAATAATATTAAAAATATTAATAATAATCTTAGCAACGTTAATAATAATACTAGCAAAACTAATAATAATAATAATAATATTAATAAAAGCAGCAGTATAATAAAATCATTATAGTTATAAAAATCTAATACTATTTCTAACTCGATTCCTAGTTTTAAAGGCTGATCCACAAACCATAATACTAAGCCTAAATATTAAAAAAATATATACGTCATATTAAAATGCTCAGAGTCCAGTACTTATATAAAACCCTACGGATTCGCCAGACCCTTTTTT
This sequence comes from Xylaria scruposa, assembly GCA_022385635.1. Lineage (NCBI taxonomy): Eukaryota > Fungi > Ascomycota > Sordariomycetes > Xylariales > Xylariaceae > Xylaria > Xylaria scruposa. The sequence goes on along the minus strand of MU280262.1, from coordinate 88,205 downwards.
AACTATCAGGCCTACAGCATATAATAAATAATAACTTAAATAACTATATATAAAATTTAATCTAAATTGTTTAGTAATATAATAAAACTCGGCAAAACTACTAAAGTTATCGTTACGTTTATTTTATTTGCTATAATCAAAATTAATTATACTAAGGTTAAAAAGTTTTAAAATAAAAGAATTATAACTAATAAACATTAACACTTACTAAAAAATACAAGCCTTAACGCCACTTACTTAAACTAATAAAAATCACCATACTTTACTTAATACATATATATTTGTTCCAAGGCGTTATATTATATTATAACAAATAAGCCAACGCTACTAATAATTTATATAATACTACTATCACTTTTTAGAACTTAAAACTATAAATTTAAAACTATTATTAATTAAACTAATCTTATTATTAATAATTTAAAACTTATTGTTATTTATACTTTATATAAAAATAATAAATATTATTATACTAATCTATATTAGGACCAAACTACCACAACATTTTAAACGTTTGTTAAACTAAATAAAAATAAAAATTAATAAAATATTAAAACAATAATAAATCCTTACCTTAAATTAAGCAAATATTTCATCCTTATTACTCCTTATAATATAAAACCATTATATAGCTGGTATTATAATAAAATTTATAAAAAAAGTATTTTTAACATAACGTTTATGTTTTTTAACAAGTTCTATTATTATTACAACATATTAAAAAGCATTAGGCCTTTCTGCGTTCTTAATTAACTTTAAAAAAATAACAATTCTAACTACCAGCCATCTATTTTCATATTATTAAGTTTTTTATTATAAAGTAGCCTAATCTTATTAATTAATATATTTTATTATTATTTATTTTATAAAAAATCTTTTTAATACGGCCATATGCTTTTTAATCTTAATAACGAAAATAATATAAAAAAATATAACTAGGCCTATAAATATTTAATTAATTATAACAAAAATTTAAATAAAGCTAGAAAAAAACAAGCCGTGGACCTTTTATTTAAAATAAAAATAAAACTAATTCTCTACGTTATTATAGCTTATTAAAAAATAGATATGTTTTGCAAACATTTAATTTAATAAAGCAGCTAAAGTCTTTAAATTAAAACAGTCCTTTATCTAGTACAGCCAGGCAAAAGTCAAAAAACGTTAAAAACCTTAGCAATAAATATCTATAATAACATTTATATTTTATACTAGAAAAACATCCAGCAATAAAATAACATTAATTATAAAAAGTCTAAACCAATTCTTAAATCTATTAAAATTAATATTTTCAGTTATTAAAATATTAAAATAACTTTTTAGCTAAAAATTATATTTAAAATGCAAAATTTTTAAAACTTTTTAAAACAAAGTTTATTATATTTATTTTTATTATATTTTTTATTTATAAATATAATCTAAAAACAGAATATAAAACATAAAAATATTAATATAATTAGATTTAAAGCTTATAAAGTATCCTTTACCATTAATAAGAATCACGGCCCTTATAACTAAATACTTACTACTTTAATAAAATCTCCTTTATAAATATATTCTTAATAGCTTGCTTCTTAGTCTTTAAAATATTAAAAGCTCGCAGAGTTTATTATAAATATAATATTATATAAAAATCAGCTATTAACCGCCCAGGACCTAAAGTTTAATAATAAAATAAATATCCGTCATATAATAATATTTATAAATTCCCCGTTATCCCTTTTTATTATCTATATGCTCTTAGCTAGCAACTTTTCCGGTATTAAAATAATCTGCTTAAACTCTTTAATTCTACAAGACAAAAAAAAATATAATACAAAATTAATTATAAATATACTAAACAGCCCTTATAAAATTAGATCCTTAAACATAATTATTATTACTATTTACCAGGTTAGCAGCATAGGCTTAAACCTTTAGAGAACTAATTACTACATACTAATAAAGCCTGCTTCAAAATTAAAAAATAAAATACAAGCTGCTATAAAAATTAACTACCTAAAGCAAATAATATAACCTATAATTATCAAACTATATAAGAATAAAAATCTTATTAAAATAGTTTAGCTACGTTATTAAAATAACTATAATACGTTAAATAATTAAAAAAACAAAGGTATTCTATAAGCCAAACTTATAAAAAACTAATTAAGTAATAAAAAATATTTTTAACACGTGCAAGTATCTTAGCCCTACCTAGTTATTATAATTAATATATATATAACTAACACTTTGCCGCATAATAGATAAATTATATTTAATTACTTATAACTATTAAAAAAATTATATTACGGTTAATATATATATAACCAACACTTTATTATAATAAATAAATTATATTTAGCTACTTATAACTATTAAAAAAATTATATTAAAACTAATATAAATGTAGCTAACACTTTGCCGTAATAAATAAATTAATTATATTTAACTATTTATAGCTATATTAAGCAAATTATCTACGATTAAAAAATAATCCCGTTAAACGGATCTAAATAAAAAAAAAAAAGCTTGCTGTATAATTAGAATATTAACATGCTAAAAATTAATCTTTATAAATCAGGTAATAATAATAAAAAATAAAAGATCTTTTTATTAAAGCGTTTTAAAAAATAATAATACTACGTTACTATTAGCTTAGCTGATAATAATAATAAAAATAAAGACCGGGTAATTTATACGCTACCAGGCGCGCGTTTAATTTATAGTTCTTTATAAAAACCTTATTATTTTTATTCCTAGATTTATTTAATTAACTTAAATCTTATTTCGTAAATAATTTTATTTCCCTTATTTATTTTAATTAACTTAAAAAGCGGCTTTTCTTTTAATTAATCTTTCGTATTATAATTTAATAAAAACCCTACTTTACCTCTGAAATTAGAACGCTTATAAAATATAATATAAAAAAGTGCCCTCGCGTTCGCTCCGCAGCTCTACCGCTTAATAGTTTATATAAATCTAGGTAAACTTTAAAATAAAAGGACCGCTGCTGCTTTAAACTTTTTTATAGATCACCTAGCAGCTAAATAAAATTAAACGCTATTATAATTAAGTTAACAGATTAATTAGACCTGCTTACTCTAAGGTTTAATTTAATAAAATTAAAGCAATAATATATAAATCAACCTATAATAATTAGAAAATCTAAAAATTTAACGCTTAATATATTTAATAATATTAAGATCTATTTTTATACTTATAGCAAAATCTTTATTATTATTTTTAAAATAATGTTCGCAGCAAGCAGCACGCTATGGTCCCGTTTAAAGAATTAATAGCTTACTTGAATAAATAAGTTTTTTATATATATATAAAAACGCGGATAACTTATTATTTTTATTACGTTTTAAACAAAACAAAAACTTAATTATTTATAACTTAAAATACGTCCGTCCATCTTTTTTATAATAGTTATATAATTTTATTTATTTTTACTGTTTTATTTATTTTTATTACCCCCTCCCCCCTGGTTAACTAGTTTTATTATCCTGGAACTAACATCTGCTAATATATAAAACGTCGGGGCATCTTAATTTACCCGTTTTACCCACGGCCCTTTAATATAAGCTTAATAAATAATAATATTATTTTTAATTATATACAAAAAAAAACAATTAGCTAAATAAACATATATTTATTATTATAAATATTATAAAACTAGTTATAATAATATTTTAAACATAATTAATTAAAAAACATTTATTATATTTAATAATATAACTATTATATATTATCTTATAAAAACGTTATATATAAAGCTTAAATTATTTAAAACTAATTAGCTAGCTAGCTAGCGCAGTAAGTAAAAATTCTTATTTAATAAATAAAATTTCGTATAATATATTTAAAATAAGATTTAATTAAAAAAACGTTAAAGCAGCTTTTTATAAATATAATTATTAAAAATATATATATATTAATTAAAGCTTAACTACTAGTTATTAATTTATAATTTAATATTATTTTCTACTTTTATAAATTATTCCTACGTTTAAATTATTAATTATTAAAAAAACATAAAAAAATAGCTAAACAATTTAACTATAACTTATTAATATAATTTTATATTAATACTTTTCCGCCATTTCGCAGCAATATATTTAAATTTAATTAGCTACTAATTATACTTTTTACGAACTTTTTAATTAATATTTTTTAAGCTTTACTTTTTAAACATTAAGGTTAGAAAATCGGATTTAATACTTATAAAACTACTTATTAATTATACTATATACTCAGGCCTTAATATAATTAAAAAAACTATCCCCGCTATAATATAATTATAATATTATCTAAATATTACCACCACGAATAAAAAAATAATTGCCTTGAATACTAGCAATATTTAAGCTTAGATTTATAAATATAGTTTTTAAATCTAAATATATTAATCTATTTAAGCAAGCTAATCTTATTAATAAATACTATTAATGCTAATTATATAAACATTATATTAGTTTTTTTAATAATTTAATTATTTAATTTTTAAAAAAAGCCTATTTAGTATATAGTAAACATATTAGCTTTATATTTAACCTAAGATCAGCTGCTCTAATAAATATAAATAGCCTTGCTAATATACTTTGTTATTTAAAACAAAAGCTTTATAAAAACTAAAAAACCTAATATTTAAAAAAATAATTATGTTTTAAAGTTTAATTTCTATTATAAAACATAAATATAAAAAGCTATCCTATTTAGCGTTATGTTGCCTAACGTAGCATTAAAGCTGCTCTTATTTATTATAATATTTAGTTTAAATATTATTAATTAGCTATAATAAAGTAGTTATGCTTTCTAACGCTATATTAACCATATTATTTTTATTAATTCACATGCCGCTAACTAAAAAAAACCTTTAATAAGTTTTTATTAAAAATATAATCTCGAGGCCAAGGTAATTAAAAAAACAAGCTTAAGCAAAATTATTTTTTATATTTATAAAAATCTCTGCTAGTTATTCTAAGTTATTTTTAAAATTTATTAACATGTTTTAAGGGTTTACTTCTTTAACATTATGCCATTTATCTAAACCTTTTAATATAAAAATAATACGTTTAAAGCTACGTTTTAAAATTAAGTTTTAATTAAATAATATAATTAGAGCAGCCATGTTTTTAGATGCTAGGTCTAATTATAAAGTTTATATCAGGTTTTAAAACTAATTAATATAAATAAACTTAACGCTTCCCACAGTAATAAAACGCGCAGGCATAATGTTTATAAAATATATTAAATAATAATTAATATTATCAAACATAAAATATATATTACTATAAATATTTACTGCACAGCTTATAAAAATTAAGCAACCTTGTTTAGCTACTATAATACTACTATTAATCAGCGCTTAAATTTCTTCTAATATTTAGCGCGTTAATAATTATTAAATACTATTTATCTAAAAAAGCAGCCCTTAGATTATCTTAGAACATATATTTCTATTATTAAACTAGATTTTTTAAAAATAAAAATTATTTCCCCGCAAATAAAAACGGGCTAAGTAAATAATCGTTAAAACAAAGCATACAACATTTTCAAAAATAAATAAATATCTTAATATTTACTATTAAATCTATAATTATTAATATTATAAAAACTAAAACTAGCGCTTTTAACTAACCTTTAAAAAAAATTATATAACTAGCTCTTTAAGCTTATTCGTATTAATCTTCAGCAGTAGTTCTAGCTTACAGCAAAAATATATTACTAATTCTTCCTCCTAAAAAGCCATTAATAATATAATAAATAAAAAACGCTAGCACCGCTTAGCAAATATCAGAATAATATCGTAAACTAAATTAAATATTATTTAATACAATCAGCTAAAAAACGTTACTAAAAAAAAAACCAATAATATAAAAATACCTATAATACGTAATATATACTAAGTATTAATAACTTCATAAGACGGGCCGTGCCAGCAATAATTAAAATACCTGCTAATTAAATAAAAATACAAAGCAAATATTAAAACCAGCAGGAAGATCTACCATTTATATATCTTCTGGTTCGTAACCATAATTAAAAATAAAGTCCACAGCATAAAGTAATCATAAATGCAGGAAGTCTATTTAATATTTAAGTACTTATAAATTTACTACTACAAAGCTAATAAATAATTTACGCGTTATAATTACTTATTTAATATTAAGATCCAACCTTAAAGCAAACGCTTCCCGGGGTTAAGCGCCAGGCAGCGTTTTAATAAATTTCGTAAAAGTAAAAAAAAAAAAAAAAAAACTTCTTTTTATTTATTAAAAATAACGCGGGTTAATTTAATAAACTAGGACTAGATCAAAAAAGCAAATAATTTTTACGTTTTAAATTAGTTTAAATCTTAGCTTATATAACCTAAAAATACTGCCGTAGTTTTATAAATAAGTTCGCGGCTTTTATCTAAGTAATTATTACTTAGTTATATAATTTAAATCTAATTATTTATACGTATTTAATATTCTTAAAGCTAATTATTAAAATATAAACGCAAGGTAATAAAACAAAAAAAAAATATATATATAATAACTTTCTAGCGATTAAAATACTAAACAAGCAGCTTTAACTTATAAGCACGTCTTTAGCTCGCACTTTTAAAAAAAATAAGTTTAATAACTACACAGCATTATAAAAAAATACCTTTAGCACCAAAGAACTATCTACGATCTAATTTCTTAAATTAGAATTTATCTTAATTAAATAAATCTAAAAATTTAACAATCCTAAAAAATAAAAGGGGATTAATAATAATAACGTCCTTATAAATATTAAAAATTAAACTACGGACATTATTTAAACTCCCCCGTTAACACTTCTTTTTGCTAAACTTTAAGATTATTCCAGCACAAAGCCAAGGAATAAAAAAAACCTTCAAGCATTAAATTAAAAAAAACAAAAGAAGCGGAAACAATAATTAATCAATAATTACTATCTGGCATTTTTTTATTAAACTTAATATTTTAAAAATGGCCGCCTTTTTTATTATATTTTTTATTAAAATTAATACGTTTAATAATATATTATTTTTTTTTATTTATTTTTCTATAATACTTAATAATATAGATTTAAATTTATAAAGCTTTTTTTAAAAGCTAAAAACATCAAATTATCTAAGCGCGATCTTTTTTCCACGCTAATAACTTAAAACAAAATATAAAAACATAATAAATTTTAAAATAAATACCCTAAAAATATTAAAAATATTACTTGTTACATTATAAGAAAAAAAAATCATTAATAATAAAAAGCACTTAAACATTACACATATAAATTAAAATAACAACAATAAACCTTTACCCTACGCCGTTTATAATTGCTACAGCTGCTCTAAAATTTTTAATAAAACTTTCTCATTATTGCCCTTAAATAATATAAGCTTAAGCTTTTTATAAAACTCTATAATACCTATATCCTTCCACTTATACTTATATTTATTAAACATATACAACACTATTTCCGCAATAGTTTAAATCTACTAAAAAGCCATATTAGCAATATTAATATTAATTATTAATTAATTTACTAAACTAAAACAAGCAGTTATATAATATCCTTTATATATTTCAATAATATAACTAAAAAATACAGTTTTTCTCTCCTGCTAAAACAGGTTTAATTATATTATTTAATATTCTAACGCTTTTTGTTTATTTTATCTAATAACTACACGCAATCTAAGAATATATTTCTTTAAACTTAATTTATTAATATATCTCCGGTTCAGCGGTACTTTACCTTTAGGCTTTTTTTAAACAGCTGCGCCGGCAACTAAACCTAATAAAAAGTTTATTATTAGTTTCAGCTTTTCTACTCTTGCTTTTAAAATTTAAAACTATGTTATATATTAATAAGCCTTTTTTATAATAATAATTAAATTAAACATAAAATCTGTTATTAATTTTATTTTTTTTACTCTCACATTACCTACGCTCTTTAAAATCCTTTTTACGATTATAACAAAATATTACGCTTTTAAATCAAAATAATAAATTATTACGCGCGTAATACTTTTATCATATACTTTACACCTTTTAATACTACGTTATTAAATTATTTCTTGTTTACTAAACTTACTTACTCATATTTTTTCTACTTTAAGTGCTTAAGTCTACCCTTTTTAACTTAATATTCTACCTTATAGTTCAGCTCTCTTCCAAGTTTTTAATCCTTTTTTCTCTATAAATACCTATTTATATATATATTAAAACTTAAGGTCTTAACATTAATCCTTTACAGCAAAAGCTTTTTAATGCTACGTTAACATAATTTTTTATATTATTTCAGCTATTTTTATTTTATAAAACTCTAATATTTAATAATTAAAAAGCAAGTTTAAATTATAATAAAATACTTATTTTTATTTATACTTAACCCTAGCCTTACACATGCTTAAAATCCTTCCCTAGAGCTAAACAACGTAAATATCCTTAGTTTTAATTAAAAAAAAACCAGCAGCATGCTTATTATAATTATATAAAATAATATAAATTAGTTTATTAATCTTTTAAATAATCGGAACAATCCCGCATGCATGCTTTAAAAAACAGGTAACAGTACTAGCTATAATAATAAAAATTTCCGGCCAACTTTTAAAAAACTAACTAATAAAAATAACTAAAAACGTTATCTAAAATGCTCTACTATAATTAAACTTAATTATAACTATTATTATATAATATAAATATTTATTTCTAGTTTTTAAAAGTTATATTAATTATATTATCCTTAGCTACATATATAAAACATAATTCTACTATAAATATATAACCGTTTAAAAAACATGCCGCTACTGCAGATAAGAAAATAACAACGCCGGAAACAGTATAATTACTATCTTTAAATTATTAAAGCTAAAACTTAAACAATAATACACCGTTTAAATATATAAAACTAGTCTTTATTCCTGCGCAAACAAAAATAAAGCCAGCAAGGCGTAATGTTATCAATATAATTACACAAGGTTTATTCCGCTAAAAAAAATTAAAAATAAAATTACTTATTATAATATATATAACTCTCAAACATGTATTACTTATAAAAAAAAAACATACATAAACACTTTTATCCTAAATAAACCTAGTAACTATAAAAAATAGCTCAGCTTATAATAATACTAATAATATAAAGCTATTATCAAAATTTATAAAAATTATTATAATACTATATAAATACTCGTTCAACTAAAAAAGAATGTTTAATTATAATAATAATAATATATAAATATAAATACACAAGCAGACTTAACTTTAATAATATAAGCATCAGACATTAAAAATACAAAAAGCAAAGCAGAATTTATTATAAAAAAACCCGCGAAAAAATCATCGCTCGCTATACTAATATAATAAAAAATTACGCGTTAATAATAAATAATTATTTCGCTACTTTTTAAAATACCGCCTTATATTTACGCGGCAGGTATTAATTCCAAAAAAATAACCAGCGCTAATTAAACTACGTACAAATTATAATATTTAAAACTTAATTAAAAACGCTAAACGAATTATATATTTAACTGGCCTGCTACTATTACCCAAAACGCCTAATAAAGTTAAACAATTACACATATAGGTCAGAAAACGTATTAAAATTATAGCCAGGTTTAACTATTTTATTTTAGACTTTTTTAATAATTAAAAAAACACCTAGCTACCTATAAAAACGTTTTTTAATAAGCTAAAAATATTATTTATAATTTTATATTTAATACTTAATAAGTTTTAGTTTAAAGTTAGCTTATAAATTAAAACTATTGTAAAAAGTTTTTAATATTTATATAAATTCGTAGCCTGTTTATTTAACCTGCTTTTATATTATTTTATAATTAATTAAATTAAGGTAAAATTATTTTTAAAACTAAAATAAAGGTTTTAACAGGTAGCCTTACCTGTAACAAACTTTAGCTCTAACTATTACTCTTAAATGCTCAAAAGTTTTACTTATTAAATTAATAAGCTGAACTAATATTAATAAAATAAAAAAATTAATATTTTTATAAAATCCTATAAACTTTTATATAAAAATTCTAAGTTAATAACTAATTTTTATAATAAAATATATAAAATAAATAATAATTAAATTAAAGTTTTATAATTAAAAAATTAAACTATTATTTAACGTTAAAAATAAAAAAACTTTAAAACTAAAAAACTAACCTCTTAATAGCTTCTATCTATATATTATCATATTTTTAAAAAATAATATTATTAACACTAGCGCCTTTTCTTTATATAAAACATATTATATAAGATTAAGCCAGATTTTTAACAAATATAATAGCTTGGTTAAAAATTAGATTAATACGTTTCGTTATATTATCTTTATGTTTAGCCCTAATAAGCGGCCTAATATTATTAACTAATTTTATTTGCTAATATTAAAGTTACTTAGGTTAAAAGTTTGTTCTATTAATAAATATTCCCTTAACTATTATACGCTAATATTATAAACGCTTAATAAACAGCTTTAGTATATTTATTAAATAAAATTAGCCTTAAGACCTAGCTAAGGCAAGTAACAGCTAAACATTTACTACAAACTTTTTTAATAAATTCTTTTTTATTATAACTTCTTCCTTAAACTATATAAAAATTTATTAAAATATTATTATATAATAAATACTAAATAAAAACTTAAATAAAATATTATATATATAGATTATTTTTAAAAAGCTATATAGTTAGCAGGCCGGAGATTATTATAAACGCTATATTAATATAATTAAAAAAGCTTATAAAAATAAATAAGATTAAAATTTAATAATTATAAAAATTTTTAGTAAATAATTATACTAGTTTTTATAAATATATAAACTAAGTTTTAAAAACGTTATTAAAATCTAAAGCTTTATATTATTTATTAAAGATCTATTTAAAACTTTTAATAAGCTGCTTAATCTATAGCTAAGCTAGTTTTAGCTTATTTTTTAATTCTTTTTTTTTATTAAATAAAGCTATAAATAAAGCGTAGTATTTATTAGTAAAGTTTATAACAGTAGTAATAAGTTCCCCTTTAATTTTAGTAGCCGCGTTAAAACTATTATCTCTTTTTAAAACTCTTTGTTTTTTATTTATTCTTTTTAAGCTTAAACTTTTATTAAAAAATTTCCTTTTTAATTAATATATAATAAAAATATAAAAAGTAGTTAAAATAATAATTAAAATAAAAAAAAAATAGTTAGGTAAAAAGAGTAATAATTAAAATAAGTTATAAATACTTAGTATAAATAAAATAACTTTTTTATATAACTAAATATTTATATTATTATATTAATCTATTTATATGTTTATATAACAAATTAATACTTAATATATATATTATTACTTTTACTACTATAAAGTAAATATTTAGTTAGTATATTAAACTAATAAATATATATAAATAAGAAAATATATTATAAAAGTATTAACTAATTCTTATAAGCATAATATTCCCAGCTTTAGAAAAAAGCTCCGTGCTTTATTTCTAGTTAATTATATTTAGCTCCCGCTACCTTGGCCGTATTAATTTAAATAGCTTTCTAGTTATTATAAACCTTCTTTAATAAATTTATAAACAAATAAATGCTTATATTTTAAGCTAAATAAGCGTTAATAAGTTTTTAATATTTTTACGTTCAGCTTTTTTTAATTTTAATTATATTAAGCGCTGCTATAAACTACCTAGCGCTTTACTTTAAACTTTTTTAAAGATTTTATAATAAGCACGACTTTTTAATTATATTTAAATACAGCATAATTATTATAATATTAGCTTTATATTTTTAAACAACCTTAACCTAGGCTTACGTATTCGTAGGCCTTATTAACGGCCCCGTCCTACTAATTTAAGTTTATAACATTATTAACTAAAAATCTAACTAATAACTACTTTTAGCAGCAGCTTTTTATAAATATGTATACTAGCTAGCAGGTCTTTTTAAAACAAAAATAGTATTTAATGCGCGCTAGGTATAATTTATATAAAAAAAAATACATAAAGTTATATATAATAATAATTATAATAAATTATTAAAAATATTAATAATCTAATAATAAAGCTAAAAATGCAGCTAAATAAACTAGCTTTAAGTACGCGAAATATATCCAGGTAAAAAAAAAAGCAACTTTTAATCCCGATCTTTCTCTCGTTTAAGTCTAAATTAACACATTTCCTAAAACTACGTACAAAATTAATTTTATAATTAATAATCTTAAATTTTAAAAATTATTTATTAATTATATTAAACACTTAGCTTATATTATTAAAATTATAATAATATGTTTTTTAAACATATTAATATCTAGTTTTAATAATCTTAATCTTGTTTAAAAACTTATATGTAGTTATAATATACTTTTCGCCCAGCTAAAAAAATCGTTTATCTAATTTATTAATAAATCTAAATATAATAATTAATAAAATTATTACTAAAACAGCTTTACTACTAGTTAAAATAATAATTAATACTAAAAAAATAAAAGTACCTTAGCTATAGCATTTTTATTAATATTTTTAACCTTAAGGCTATAGCTTTAGTTAAATATAAAAAAAAAATAAATCCGGCATAAAATATAGCTAAAGCTTAGCTCTTTGCTTCGTAGCTTTACCGTATTTAAAAAATTAGCTTTATTAATTAAAGCTTAACCATTACCACGTTCTTAAAATTATTATAAACATTTAATCATATATATAACGTTAATTTTTTTTTATTAATATTATATTAATATTAAAAAAGCTTAACGCTTTTTTTATTAAATTAAAAAAATTTATAGTTTATATTTTAATAATATATAACGTTATATATTATTATTAGTTAAAAATCTAGGGCTAATTAATTTAACCTCGCGGCGTTTTTATTAGCTACAATTTTTAAATCATAAACCCCTAAGCTAATAAAACATTAATATTAAAAAAAAAAAAAAAAAAAAGAAAAAGCTTATCATAGTTATAATTTCAAAAACATAATAATACTAGACAATACTTAATATTATTAAAATTAAAATAATTATTATTTTAAAAAACATTTCCTACGTATATAAATATAGGCTTAAGTCTTAATTAAAAAACTAAATATTATTATATTTAACATAATTATATTAAATATAATTTATAAAACTAAGCTAAACGGGCCTTTATTTTAATAAGTTTCTCTTTTTATTTATATGCTTTTAATATAATCTTTTAAAATATTATAGGTTTTTTTCTATTTAATTAATGTTTAGCCCGCTAGCTTATTAATCTTTATAATATATAAGTACTTATTATTCTTTTATTTAACTATAACCTGCCTAAGATTATTTTCTTAACTTTCTTTTTTTTGCTTTTTTTATTAAACTAATACGCTTATATTTTTACCTTTACCCTGTTATTTATTTACCTGTTTACCTGTGTTTTTTAACTTTTATACGCGCTTTTTATTTTTTTTTTTATTTAAATAACCTGTACAGCTATTCTTATTTATACTTGCTTAATAAACGTTTTTAATAAAGAGTCTATTATTAATAACAAGTTCTAATTATTTAAATAATTATTTTAATATTTTTTTTTTTTATCCTTTTCCTTTTTATTAAAAAAAATCTTTTTATTAACTAATTTTTAAACCCTGGGCAGCCTACTTAAGTACCTACTACTGCTTTTCTTTTATTTTTATTAAGCCTTAGTTCTTTACGCTTATTTAACGAACGTTTATAATAAAAAGTTTATTATTAATAACAAGCTTTAATTAATTAACTACTTATTTACCTAAAATACTTTTTTTTTTTTTTTTCTTTTAAGAAAAACCTCCCGTTAGCTAGTCTTTTAATATTAAGCAGCATACCTGCTTTTTATGCTCTTTTTTTTATTTATTAAGCCCTAGCACTCTACTATATTTACTACGTTCTTTCTACTATACCGTACTTTTTCCCTCTTTTTACTTAATATACCATACTACGCTTACCTTTTTTTTTTTTTTAAATATTTAATCAAGCTTTACTATTTATAACGTAAGCTTTTCTAATTATTTATAAGCTTTACTACTTTTTTATATCCTAACTTATATATAATGCATTGCTTTATAACTACCTTTTATTTAAATTAATTTAATTTTTTTATTTAATCTTAACTTACTTATTATTTTTATAATACTACGCGTTCTAAAAAATATATCATCCCTAGTTATTTTCCTATTTTTTTTAATTTTAATTTAACACACTATTAATACAAATAATTTAACTAATTTTATTTTAATAATATTAATCTTTAAACTTTACTATTATTTTTTAATATTTTTTTTTTTATTTAAAGCACGTTATTATATTTTATATTTATTAATTACTCCTATATCCTATTATTTTATTATATTTATTTTATATTACTTTAAGCAGCCGGTTTAAATATAGCCTAATTTATAATCTAAATAAACATTTTATAATTTATAACTAATAAGTCTTAGGCTACGTATAATTTATATTTAAATATTTTTATATCCCCGTGCTGCTTTAGTAATAACTAGGTTCTCTTTTTTTTATCTTTTTTTTTTCTATTTTACATAGCTATATTAAGCTTTACCCGCTTATTAATAATTAATACTTTTAATAAATTTCTATTTATTAATAAATTTATTTATATTAATAATAATATTAAAAGCCTGCTTTTTATGTTTATTATTAGCAATAATTATAATCTATTAAATTAAAACTTATTCTGCTTTAATAAATTAATAAATTTATTTTAATATAGTTAATATTATTTTAAATCCAGTTTTTACTAGTAGTATATTATTAAAATACGTTATTATAACATGTTATTTATTTAACTGCTTTATTTTTATATAAAATAAATTATTATTAATTAATATTTATAGGCTAAACTTATAATATATTAAAAGCAGGTATTATAAACAGTGCTAGGTTTTTTAACTTGTCCGCTAGCATAGCTAATAAACCCTTTACGCTATCCACTATTAACCCTTTTAAGCCTAAATAAAAATTAAGCTTAAGTAAAAAAAATAACTTTATTACTAACTTATAAAAGTTAAAATATTATAAAAAATCCTAGTAATTTATTAATAATTATTTTATAACAGGTTATACGCAGGTTATAAACTAGTACTTCCCCTGCTTTATCTACGTAAATAATATATTCTAAAATAAACAAGATTATTTTTTTAAGTTTTTTTCCGTAGATAACCACAAAGTTAAAAGTTTTATTTTTTACGCCTGGTTTAATGTTTAAATTAAAATATTTTTGCATATAACCTTAAAAATTAATTACTAATCCATTTATAATTATAAACGCTAGAATTATTTTATTAATAACGTGGACCTATTTTTAAAAACGAACAAGAATACGTTATTTTTATATAAAATTATTAGTAAAAGTAAGATTATAAACTACCTCTGTTATAATTTTAAATATTTAAGCGCCGTAAGCAAAAATATTTCGTTTTTTAAATTAATAATAATTATAGTTTATAATCTAGACTATTTTATTATTATTAATATTATAATAAAAGCTTAATTATTAAATAAAACACTATTAATATAATTAAATAACTTTATTAAATATTTTTATAAAATAGATATAAGTAAGTTAAATTATATTTAATTATATTTTTTTAGCTATTTAACTTTTATAGCGTAAGAAATAAATAGTTAATATATATAAGATCCGTTTTATTTTTTTTATAAAATAAATTAAGCTTAAATAAATTATTTAAACAGTTAATTCATAAAAAGTCTAACTATGTAAGTTTTAAATAATAGTATAATCTTATATATTAATAAAGAGCTAAATATAAATTATATAAATACCGCTTAATCTATTATAAAAATAGTTCTAATATAATATTTTTTCGTGGACCGTTTTAAATATAACGTAACCATAGCTTATAACGCTTAAAATAAGCTAAATCTATTTACTGCTTATATTAATAATAAAATAAAAGCCAGATTTTAAACTAAAATATTAGCTTTTTCTAACGTTATAATTATTAAATATATAAAATAAGTTCTAATTTATATATTTAGCAATAATTATAAGCTAGCACGCTTTTTTATAAAAAACGTTTCGTGTATAATTATTATCTTGTTACTTTTATTATTTAAACATTATAATAAAACAACGTTTAAAAAATATAAAAAAACAAAAGTAAACGTTTTTTAGCTTTATGCTTAGCTATACTGTATTATTAATTAAAAAAGTTCTAATCCTGATTAACCGCGCTTTTTAGTAGTAAAAATTATATTATTAAACATAGCTTGTTTTAAGTTTTTATTATTAGTACTTATGCTTAATCTTTATATAATAATAATACCTTTAAATTAACCCAGCAACAGTAATAATACGGCTTATAATACGGCTTAAGCAGCCCTTAATTAATATCTTGCTAACAATTAGTATATTATACTAAAAAACTACTTTATTAAAAATAAAATCCAGCTATAAAAACTAAAAAAACTATTTTTAAATATAATTATAAATTATCTACTTTATAAAAGTTATAATAAAAACTATAATAAAAAAAATCAATAACTAGCTAATTTTATAATTTATAATATTATTTTTATATTAAATTAAAAAAAAAAGCCAGATCTATTTAATAATCTTATTAATTAGTTTATTATTATTTAGACTAACAAGTTTACCTCGCTAGAAGAACTTATTATAAATATTATTAAAAAAAAAATAAATATATTCTAATTATTAAAATTAGCTAGTAATAATAAAAACAACAACCAAAAATAAAACATTAAAAATAATAAAAAATATTTCACTATAACTAGCTAAAAATTTAATATACTGCTAGCTAGGTTTAAAAGCTGCGCCGTTTTTATTTTTTTAATCCTCCGCAAGCAAGTCCTGCTTTTATACAGTATTAAACACCTTTAAAAACTACTTATAACTATTACTACTTAAATAGAAGATCTATAAACGTTATATATAAACTATATAAAAAAGCTTAATAACGGACCTAAAATTAACTACGTATTTTAAAAACAGCCTGTTTTAAAACTAATTACCTATAATATTATTAAGTTTACGGAGCTAATATAGAATTTATTAAATTAGTTTAAAAAATATTTTTTAAAGCTTGATACTACTGCTATCTAATATTTAAACAACTATAAGCTGCTTAGTAAATTTCGTTTTATTTTTATAAAATATATTATATCCCAAGGTTCCTAAAAATTATAAAAAATATATAATAGTTTAACAAATAATAAAAAAACTGTTATTAAAGCGCTAGCTGCTAACTAGTCAGCTATATTTTTTATCGTAAAGTATTTTAATAATAATAAAACTTACTTTTTTTTTTTTAATATATTAATGTTTATAAAGTAGTATCCTAGGAAAAAAATGCTTGTTATAACTTTAATAAACTCTTTTATAAATAAGCTGCTTAATAAATTTAAAAGTTTTTGGAATAAATATAAATTTAAAATAAAAAATAAGAAACGTGCTCTACGCATATATAACACCCTTTTAAAATTAAAAAAAAAAATAAAACATACTAATAAACCCAAAAAACCAACTAATAGCAGCCCTAAGGTCGCCTAGTTTATTATTAATTATATATTAGACGAAACTATAAAAAAACATAACAAGCGGCTTTACGCTCGTATAACATTTAAAAAAAAATCTCTTTATATAAAAGTATTTAAAAAATACCGCTGATCCTTTAACTAATATCCCAGATTAAAACTTATTATTAAAGCAGTAAAAATAAAATCTTTTATAATACCTGATTAAATAAAAGCTGCCCAAGATTTTTTAAAAAAAATATATAAAAATGTTCTATAAAAGGTTAACGTTATTTTTACTACGCCTACTACTATAATTAAGTTTTTTTTACAAAAGAACTATTGCTCTAACGTTTTAATTTTTAATAAAAATAATTATACGTAAAAAATTATAACAATTAAAATTATTACTTATTATAATAACGTTATATTAATAATCCTTATTAATAACTTAAAATAAATACCCCCGGCCTTTTTTATAAAACATAAAAAATCGCTTCCTTTTATTGCCCAAAATCAGGTTTTACTCTTGGAACACTTTTTAAAATCCAGCTAAACTAATACTAAACTAACTATATATTACTATTAGTATAACAACCTTAGTTAAATAATAAACTCGATTTATTATAACAATATTTTAAAACCTGCTTATAACAACTTTAAAAAAGAGAATCCTACTATTATTAAAATATACGCTGTCCTAGCTACCACTATTAGCTCGCTTAGCCTTAGCCATATAAATAAATTTCTTATTATAATAAAAAAAACAGAATATATAAAAATTAGAACCTCATATATTAGCAAAAAATACTTATACGCTGCTTTTTAAATTATTTAACGCCTATTTATTAACTTTAAATTTAAAAAAAAAAATAAAAAACTAAAAAATATATTAATTATATCTTACTACTTTACCTTTTTAATAAAAATAAGCAATTACTTAGTAATAAAATTATAAAACCTGCCATAGCAGGCCTAAGACTATTATTAAGTACACACTACTAACGTAATACAGGGCCAAAAGGCCACAATAACGTTAATATTTATCACGCGCATAAATAGCGTAAGTTTTACTAATAATCCTTAACGAAATACTACTACTTTTACCTGCTTATAATATAAAAAGATAATTTTTTAAAACTTAAAAGTTCTTAACTAATATAAGCATTAAAGCATTAATATTGTTACCTAATTTTTAAACCACGTTTATAACCACCTCCTTAACCTACTAAGCTTTATAATATAAAAACCGCTATTATATAAAAGCTATAAAAACTTCTACGCGAAAAAAGCACTATACACAAAAATTATTAACAACAGCTAGGTTTTATTATTTTATAGCAGATACTAAACGCCCGGCCATTTTTTAACGTCTTATCCAAAGGTTATTTATAAGATTTACCGTAAAAAACATTAAGCTAATAAATACCTAAAAAAAAATAAATTAAAAACTTATTTTAATTATTATAAACTTAACTATATAACCTAAGATTATATTTTTTTTTTTATAATAAACAATGCTACCTACTATTATTATAAAAAATCTAAACATACGGCTAAATATTATTTTAATAACTAGTTACAAAACATAAAAACTTATTAGAACTATTTATAACCAGGTTACTGCCGTATTAATTACCCGTTTATGTAATACTATTATTATAACATAATTAATTATATTAAAATAAACTATCTTAATAATTAGCAGCTAAAATACTATTAATACTAGGAACTAGGCTATAAAAAGAATAAATACCTAAAAATACTTTATATAAAATATAATAACCCAGGTCACGGTTAAAATTTATACCCCAAGCTTTCTAACAAACATATGCACGGCCTGGTCCCTTATAATATTTACTAAAATTTAATAAATATACTACACCTAACTAAAAAAAAACAAATTATAATTATCCAGCATTAACGTTATAAAATAAAATTACTTAACCTAGTTCTATATAATAAGACTATCACCCTTAAAAAAAATTATAATAAAAATAGCTAGGATTTTAAAAATATATTAAATATTAATAACGTAACTTTAAAAAATAATAGTTAAAGCGTTATAGTACAAAATAACAGCTTTATTTAATAATTATTAAAATTAGATAATAATTCTATTAAAAAACTTTAATTTAATATTATAATAAGCTTTACGTATTAAAATAATATTATTTTGCTTTATAATATAAATTTGCTCTTTAATATTTTATATTATAAATAAATTTATAAAATAAATTTATAATAAAATAAATATACTATAAAAATTATTAAATTATAATTAAACTTTTTAATTTAATTATTTTAATTATAATAATAAATTTTATTATTTAGTTCTGCTTAATAATTTATTAATAATAAAAAATATTAATTTATTATTTTAAATATTTCTGCGCTTATTTTTATAAAACACGTATAATATTTTTAAATAATATTAATTATATTTTTTTCTAACATATAATTAATATATAAAAAGTATTTCTTATAAAAATAAAACTAATAGTTAATTAATTTTATTAATTTCTTTCTGGATTAGCTGGCTAATACGTATAAATTTATAGTAATTAGATTAAATTATAAATTAAAATTTATAATTAATAAAAATAATAACAACAATAATAACGCTGCTTTATAAATACTAGTTAAACTATTATAATAAGGTAATCAAAAAATAATTAGCTAGTTCATAAAAAAAAAAGCAGCCTTATCTGCGATAAAAATACAGCAGCAGCGTTTATATATAAAAAGCTCTGCGCTAATAAATTAATTTATAACTTAATAAATAACTAATATATATATACTAGCAGCGCAGTATAAATATTACGTAAAATAATATAAAATTAATAGGCAAAATATATAAAAGCTTTTAATAATAAAATCAGGCTATAAGAATATTAATTAATATTATAATAAAAGATTAAATTATATTATTACGTATAATTATTAACTTAGCTAAATATATTTAATAATATTAATATTTAAATAATATTACATATTAGGACTAGTAATTAATATAAAATATAAACGTCTTATTAACCTTTAATATAAGCTAATTTATTATATTTTTAAATTATATAACTTAATTTAAGTCACAAGCTTTTAAAGATATGCTCACGGTACCCGGCCCCCGGGAGCTAAATAAAAAAATAATATATTATTAATAAAAAGAACGTTGCTTTTGTTGCGGCGCCATTCCGCTTAAAATGAATAAAATTATCTACTTAGGTTAAATGCTTTATTAGCTCGCGTATAAATTAGAATATTAGTATCTAGATATATTCCTTATTAAAAATATTATTTAATTAATAAATATTATTATTTAATTATATAATTAACTAATTTAGCAAATATAATTAGCTATAGTAAGCTGTTTTTTCGTTAATAGTAATAAGCATCCTGAATCTAAAGCGCCTAATATATATAAAGGTAATTTTCTTTTAAATCTCTGTTTTTATTATAGTTTATAAATAAAAAAAGTTAGAATAATAATAAAAACTTTGTTAAAAAATATAATCGCAGAAATAATTTTGTTTAGTATAAAAGTTCGCCCGGATTTCTTTAATTAAATCTAATAAAGCAGTCCGCCCGCTTAATAATATATTATTAAAATCAAGCTTTTTAATTTAAATACTATTATTAATTAAATATTGTTAACTAGTTTATATTTATAACTTAAGCTTTAAACTAAAATAATTAAAAAGGTAAATAGCGTTAAAATTATTTCTAATTATTATAATAACGGCCGCTACATTTTTTAGGTACTTTTTAAAATCTTATATTCTATTCTCCCTTTTTAGCTTTGCGCGGTTATTTAGTTTATCTAGGCCTTTGATAATAAAAAAAATACGCGTAAACCTGTAACTAAAAGTTAGGCCTTAGTTAATAAACATAATTAAAACTATTACGTACTTTATATATATTATATAATAAATGCTCCGTCCATATAATATGTTTTATAATTTTAAAAGCCACTCAAAAAACTTAAATTTTAAGCTTTTAATAAAAACAAAACAAAAAAAAATAATAAAAACAAAGTAATATACGTAGTCTATAATATTTAAAAATATAAAATATAAAATATTATACACGTCTTTTACGTAGCCGCGTAATATTAAGTAGCTTTGTATAATAGAAGCGTTATTAATATATTTATCTTCCTACTACTGCATTAATAAGCGTTAAATTAGTTTTATTTAAAAAAATAACCTCTATAGTGTTTTTTTTTTTATATTATTAATTTTTTAAAAAAAAAAACTTATATCTATATAACCGGGGCTTTTCTGGACCAGTAATTATTACAATTAATTAAATAACCATGTTAAAAACAAACAAATATCTAAATATCTATTATTATAACTAAAAAAATTAATATTAATTTTTAATTTAAATAAAATAACTAACCTTTATAAGTAAACGGGCCAAAATCTTTATAAACTAATTAATATTAATATTTAACAGTATTATAAGCATTAATATTCTTATATCTAAAATTTATAAAATCTTACGCCTTAATTAATAACTTATTATTTTTATTTATTTAAATAATTAACGGACTAGCTTAAAAATAATATTTTAATATAAATATTTCTGCTTATTAATTAGATAAATAGGCGGAAGCTCTTGCTAACTTTTATAAAACATAATAATTATTAGTACGAATGCTTTTTTATAATAAAAACTAGTACCTTTTTAATAAAAAGAAAAATAGGCTGCAAGTTTGGAGTAATAATAACTACCAAGCTTTACAGTATTAAAAAACTATATAATAAGTTTTAGCGTGCTTAAAATAAAAATAAAAACTAATAATATAATAAAAAATAAGTTTTAAGAACTAAGCACTAATCTTAACTTCTATAGATTAAAATTTATATTTTATCTAAAAATTAATAAAGCTCCGTAGTAAGCAGCGTAAACAACCTATAACTAAATAATTAATAATCTAATAAATAAATATATTTTTTATAAATAAAAATTCAGCAAGCTAAGCAAACCTGTCCAGCTTGCTAGCTATAATAAAACACTAATCTTAAGTTCTATAAATTAAAAATAAACCTATTACTTAAAAATTAATATAAATCTGGTCGCTTAAACAAAACCTTTTAATCAAATCTTTTATGCAGCTTAAAAATATATATCTAACAAAAATAAAAACTAAATCCACGTTTAAATAAAAACTTATATTTACTTTACCACGCCTTTTTAAATATAATTATTTTGCCCTACTATTTTTACTTTAGAGCTCTTGTTATAATGTATTAAAACATACTTTATTTTATAATACGCTACTAAAACCATTATCCTTATTTACCAGTATTAAACCGTAAAACTTACCAAATATTAAAAATATAATTTTATATACCTAATGGACACACATCTTACTATAAACGTAGCTTATATATATTTAGCTATATAACCTAAAACCACGTTATAATTTAAATTAACATAACATATAATTAAAAAAAAAGCTAAAAAGACTTAACTTTTAGCCTTAAACCACATAATCTAACATAATATATAAAACATACTTAAATATTAAATAAAATAATTATATAACGTTAATTTCTTACTATAGCTAGCAAGCTAAACAGGTTTACCTAGCTTATTAAATTTCTACCTATAGATAATATATCTATTAATTATAAAAAAAAAAAAAAAAAAAAAAACTAAAATCAACTTTAAAAAGTTGCTTAAGCATTTAAACCCTAGTTTATACAGCTTGCGCTGCTTATAACCTTTTAGAAAAAATATAAAAATATAAAACCAATATAAACGTTATAAACCTTAATACTTACCTTATTATTTCTAATTACCACCACTTTATTTTTTATTTTTTAATCTTATTATTATTACTTTTGCCTTAAACAACTACGTTATTACCCTTTTTATTTTATCTACGTTATTTTATAATTATTATTACGTTTTAATTAAGATTTTATTTTATGTTATATCCTTATAAGCATGCTAAACTTTAAAAATTAATCTTATTAATTTATAATTTATACTTTAAATAATTCCGTTTTATTTAAAGCTCGCTTATGTTTTATTTATTTTTAATATTTTTTTTTATTTTAATTTAATCTAATATTAAAACTTATTAATTTATTTTAATAATCTCTGTTTATTTTAGCTTTTAATTAATATTAATATTTTAAAATATTTTTTTAATTATTAATCTTTTATAAAAAAAAAAGTTAAAACGTTAAACTTCTTAATAATATCTATGCTTTATTAAATTTTTTGCAGCGCTTAATCCTTATGACTACTGCTATAAAGTTCAAGCCGAAGCACTAGTTTAACGTTGCTATAAAAACCAGTAATAAATTTAATAATATTTTTATTTTATAAAAAAATCTAATAATAATATTAAATTAATTAAATAAAACATATATAAATTTATTTTATAATATATAAATATAATTATTTATTAATCCGCTATAATAGTTAATTATAAATCTTCCATATTTTTTAAGTTTAATCTATTAAACCATTTTATTTAATCTATTAAAGCTTAATGGTTATAAAAATATCTAGCAACTTCTCGCCTATTTATAAATAAACTTAATAAAAATTAAAACAATTTAGCAGTCCTTTTATACCGTAGTAGCTATATTAACCTGCTACGGCTACTAGTCCAACAATTTAAAAAAGCTAAATGGACTAGTTTTAGGCTATTATGTTTATTTAAAAAAAATAACATGTATTAATTACTTATTTATAAATAGACCTAGCTGCAACTATAATAAACAAATAAAGAAAGGTGGATCCAGCTATAACAACATAATGCCTACAATTAAGACAAAGTTTTTTATTATTTATTATTATAATTATATATTAAATAAAAAGATTTAATATAATAATAATAATAACGTATAAAAAGCTGTAACGTTTAGTTTTATATATTTTAAAATTATATAATAAACATTAATTTAATAAATACTATTAAGCGCAGATCTATATAGCGCTTCTTTTTTTAAAAGAACTAATTTCTATACTTTTAGCCTATTAGTAAATTATTAGGTATATATAAATAATATAAAATAAAAAACATAGAACTAATAATATAAAGCTTAGGTTATATAAATAAAACTCTTTATTTATAATTATATTTTTATTATAAAAAAACTAAAGCTAGATTTTAAAATAATCGCTGCATGTATAACTTATAATCCAGCTTATTTTTTTTAAAAGATTTTAAACGTATTTATTTAAGCAAATATAAAAAATAGTATATAATATTTAAAAAATAATACTATATCCTACTTTTTAACCTCCTTATAGTACTAATTATGTTTAATACATAATATTATACTTATACCTAATTTATAAATATAAGTAACGCGCATTTAATAAAGATTACACTAGTTTTATTTATTAAAAAACATGTAAGTTCGGGATATTTATAAACTTAATCACGGGCTTTTACTTCCTATAGCTCAGCCGTTGAATCGTTAATTATATTATAAGGCGTAATATTTAATATAAAATATAAATAACGTAATTGTAAACATAAAAATAAAAACTAAAAAAATTACTTAACTAGCTTTTACTTTTAAAGCATAGAAGTACTTATTATAAATATTTACTTAACTATAATATTATATAATAAGCTTTTAATATAAAGATTAGCATAAATTATATTTTATAAAATAAAAGCTTAATCTTATTAAATTATAAATATAATAACTTTTAAATTAAAACATAGTAAAATTTTTTTAAAAAAAAGCGCTTGTTTAAACATTATAAATAATCTAAACTAAACTTTTAATAAAACTACAAAGCTAAAAATACCGGGCTATAAACATGTATAATTATTGTTATTTTTATTTATAGTTTTTATTTTTGTTATTATTCCTGCGCTTAGGTTTAATTATTATTAATTATAAAGTTATAATATGGTTAAAACTGCTATAAAAACAGCATAATTTATTATTAGTACGCAACTCTTATTTAATGCTACCCTTGTTACTCTTTATTTAAATATTATTATTATTAAACAGCGTACTAGTTTTAGATCTTATTACCTGCTAAGCCTAAAAAAAAAAATTATTTTAATATGTTAAAATCTCTTTTTATTTTATAATTTAAAATAATTCCTTTACTTTTTTTATTGTTATTACTTGCTATTTATTTATAAAGCTATAAACAACATTAATACTTTTATTAAAAAACATATCCCTTTCCTACAGTACTAACAGGTTATCCTATAAGGTCTAGCAGACCAAGGCGGCAGAAACGTAGCTAAAACTTAAAAATACAGCAGCAGCAGAAAACCTATACAAAATCATAAACCTTTAGTTCGGTCCGCTAGCCGCTTTTTTATAAAAAGTAATATAAATAAAATAAGCTTTTATAATAATGCTCTAATCTACGCTATTTATTATTTTAAATATTATATAATTATTTTATAATATTATAAAGTTTAATATTATAATATATCTCTTAGAACTTATAATTTTGTTAACCCTATAAAAAACCATAATAAACGTAATCCTTACCTCGCCTCTTTTATAAAGTACGGCCTTTTAATCATATTTATATATAATCTTATTTTTTTTTATATACTATGTATTAATTTTAATTATATTAAATTAATATAAACCAAAATATAATTGCCGCTAAACGTTATTAATCTACTTATAAAACTTTTTATACATACTAGCTAAAATCACGGTTACATTTTCCCCCATCTTATTATTAAAAAATACCATTTTTTATAACTAGTTAATAGCTTAACTAATATCAGCTACCTTACCAAAATTAATATTTATATAATAAAACCTAATACTTTTACCATTAGCTTTAATAATATACTTTATATAATAAAAGTACAAAACTAATTATTAATATTAATCCGGTTTAAAAATATAATACGCTATCTAATATATAGAATCCTGTTGTATTAATTATTAAAAAAAAAAATACCATATAATCCTGCACTATTTGTAATTTTTATCGCTGTTTATAAAGCTTAAATAATATTTATATATATTAAACTTTTTATTTATAAGGTCTACTAAAGTTAAATCTATAAACTATTACATAAATATTAATAAATTAATAGAACTATTTTTAATAAATTCGGTTTTTATATTTTATAAAGTTCTAATAATTAATTTTATTAATTTTAAAAGCTAGTCCTAATTAAAAATAAAAACAGGCCTTTAATAGTATAAAAATTTATAAATCCCGGGCCTGTTTAATGTACTACTTTAGAACTAGTTCTTAATATTTTATAATAATATATATTATTTTATGCTATAATTATATATATGTTTTAATTAAGATATTAGCTTTAAACATATTATTTTATTATTTTTTATATTAATCCAATTATTAAATAATTATAAGTAAATAAAACAAATTTAATTAAACAGTTAAACGTAAAATAATAAATTAAACTTTATTAATGTTTAATATAATTTAGCTTAATTAATATTTATAATTTATTTTTTATTTATATTGGTTTTATAATAATAATTATTTTTAGTTTTTATTATAGTTAAATTATAAGCACGATTTAGTAAATTATTTAATTTTTTTAAATCTATTGGATAAAAATCTAAGTTATTATTATTATTTTTAATGCTTAATAAAATCAGATTATTTAAATTAAGAATAAAACAGTTTTTATTATTATTTTTTTTTAGTTTTATTTTTTAAAAATCTAGGCCAGTAATAATTATTATAGTAATAGGTGCGTTGCCTATATTTTATAGTAATAATTCCGTTAGCTATTTAAGATTGCCCCTTGACCTCTGCTAATTTAAGCCCAGGCCTACAATAAATATTAAATCTTAATTAATATTAACATTTATAAGCTCAGCGTTTTAAAAAATTAAACATTCTATTAAATCCGTTAAAAAACTTAGCTTAAAATTATTAACTTATAGCAGGCCGTTATAAATTATTTTAAAAACCTTACGGCATAATAATAAACAGGCTAATATAAAGCTTAAAAAGTTCTTTTCTTTTATAATAAAATAGGTTAAATTGTTATAACTATTAATATTAATCCCGGGCTTAATAAATGTTCTAATTATTAATAAAATATTTATGTAGCAGGGTTTAATAAGGCCTAGTAGACTTATTATAATATTAAGCACTTTTAAACATATTTTAAAAAATATAAAATTATTTTTTAATAACTTATTTTTAAACTAGCGCTGCTTTATATAGATTATGTTTTTAATAATAAGGTTTTTTTCTAACCTTTTACCCTTTCGTTAAGCTTATAAATAAAGTATAATAGCATAGTTAAAAAAACAAGCGGCTTTTTTTTAATTTTACATATCTTTTAATAATACTTTAGCTATATTAAAAAAGCTCTTAAAATTTAAAAAGCAGTCCGGCCAAAAAATAATCTACTGCTAAATAAATAACTAATCACTTTATTTTTTTTTTATTATAACTCGAGCTTTTAACTAATAATCTCTAAGCTTTTTATATGCGTAAGCGTATTAAATTTTAACTTTAAACTTTTTTTAAATATTTATAATAAAACTAAAAACTATAATTAAAGTTAAATCTTTTTTAAAATAATTAATAAATATAAAAAATACGTTTAACGCCCGTTTTATAATAAAATATATCTTATTCAAAACAGTAACCTATGCTTTAAAACGCCTAGCAGTATTGCTAATACTTTATAAAACATTAATAATAGTTATAACTATTTTTATTAATTATAAACGCCTGTTGTCTACGTTTAAAAATCTACCTAATATTTATACAACATTTATAACGGTATAATATTTTAGCAGCTAATCTAAAGCATGCTTAATAATGCTAAATAAAAATAATAGCTTGTTATGTTTACTAATATAAATTATAAGTAAATTTTAAAACATAACGTTAAAAGTATTAATTTAAAAAATATATATTTTTTATATAAAAATATAAAACCGGGTAACGCTTAGTTTAACAGATCTTTAATAATAAAAACATAACTATAAATATCGCAGCCAGTTTTAAATATAATATAAAAAACATTTTATTTTATTATCATGTATTAACAACAATTTCCCTATAAAAATATAAAAATATAAAAACTTAATTATAAATAAATATAAAACATAAATTAATAAAAGCCCTTTTTTAAAACCTTACTTATAGCCTTATTAAATACTACCCCAGTTATAATAAACGGCCTCGTGCTAAATCTTAATAATGTAAGCTTTAAACGTTAAAACGAAAAAAATCCTAACCTTTTAATAAAAAATATCAAGCAGAAAATAAAGGCAGGTGCCGTAAGCCAGCCTTTTAAAAGCATTAAAAACCCGAACCTTAACTTAAACCAACCCGGCAGCAGTATTTACAGCCTATAAACCAATTATAACGCGCCCGTAAGCGATAAAAAGGCAAAAACAGATATAATTATAATCCTAAATTACCCTTAATAGTAAACAATATATAACATGCTTAAGAAACTATAAAAAAACGAATTTGCTATTAATTTGCTCTTTTTATAAATCAATAACAGAAAAGGTTTAAGGTTTAATAACTATAATATTTTAGAACGTAGCATAAAAAACTCCGCTATTTATAACATATTATATATTATTTATACTTATTTATAAACTATTAATTAGCTAGATATATTTTATAAAGCTAAATTAAATATAAAATATTCTGATTAAGTTTTTATTAAATATTATAACTTTTTTTTATTAAAAAGCTAAGGCCAGTTATAGCTAACTACGCGTATAGTTAAAAACGTTATTATTTAGTTATATAATAATATAATTAAAGCCTAAGCTGCTAAACTAGCTTAAAATAAACATCAAGCTTTAATATTAACGTAAAATAATTTATAAAGTAATATTAATTAATAAAGATCCAGCATATATACGCTTAACGTCGGGATTATAATAAGACAAAACGGTTACTAAATATTAAAAACGTTTTAAAATTACCTCGGTTTTAACTTTAAACCTTTAATAATTATTATAGCTTTTTAATTAATTAATATATATATTAATAAAAGCGGTCTTATAATTAGCTATTTATAAAGTTTACCTAAAAACCTAGGCAACTAGTTATAGCAGCATAATATATTTAAAAAGTTTAAAACGTTTTACCTAGTTAAAAAAACTATTAATAAACAAGCAATTCAAACTTATAACTAGCTTAACGCTACTAAAAAAAAACTAAATAATATTACAGCCTTATTAAACAATATACGAAAAAAAAATATAACTACTTTTAACATAATTAATTAAAAGCTATAAGTTTTAAACGCTAATATTAAAATAATTCTAAAACATTTTAATCTTTAGGCAGTAATAAATAATTATAATAAAAATAATAACAACAAGCTAGATACATTTAATAAAAATAGCGCCAACACCCCCTAACAAATTAATAATTAAAAACCTATAAGGCGGCAAGGGCGGAATATATATAAAAAACACTAGCAATACTTAATATAATAATTCTAAATTTTAATTAAAAGTTTTTTGCTTTATGAAGTATAATAACCAGCTAATATTAAGCATAAAAAGGGGTAGAAAAGGTAAAAGTCTTAAGGAAAAAAAAAAAAAAACCGTCCCGCAACTAGTTTAGCTTTTTTAAAATAAAATAATTATACAGTCCTTGTTAAAAGTAGATATATTAGGCCTTAAACCTTTAAACATATAAATTTTATTATATTCATTTATATAAATTCTATATATTATTAATTTTTAAACGGCTTATATATTAAACTAATAAATATAACCATTAACAGCTGCTATATTTAAATATAAATATAGGGCTCAACTGACCTAACTACGGCTAAAATAGTTAAAAATACACGTTATAAAAAAAACCAGGCTATAAAGCTTGCAAACGTTATAAAGCTTAAAAAATAAAATACTATTAATAATTTCCAAAAACTTTTCGGCAGATCTAACAAGCCTCGGGTAAGTTTTAATAAGGGCTAATATTAACCCGTAACCAGGCCCGCTTATAATAACTTCATATTTTATAATATTATTTAGGCTAAGATACGGAATAATAACTAATAATATCGCCTAACTAAACAGGCAAATAATTTAATATAAAAAATAAATGTTTAAGCTTATAAAAAATACCGAAAATACTCTTTAATAATATTACCCGGCCAGGCCTTAACAAAAATGTTTTTATACTTTAAAATAGCAGCAATCCCAACCTTTAACGCTTTAAGCATATCTTATTAAATAATCCATAATAACAGCAGCATTAAAATATTAATATCATAATATTTTAAACGCGGTATAAATAATATTAATAAAAAATAACACGCTTAATTAACTTTAATAGCTCTTTTTAGATTTTTTTTTTTACTTAACAATCCACGGCATATTTTTAACTAATAATTAATAATAATATTAGCACATAATTAGACTAAATAAATCATATATTAATAATCAGCGCAAAAACAATAATAAAAATTCGCATTTATAACAGGCGTTAATTAACGCGATAGATTATTAAAAACGTGCCAATAAAAAAAAATCAGGGCAAAACTTAGATCTAATTTAAACAACTAGAAAAAAGTTATATAATAAATAATTAAAAATTCTAAACTAATTTATAATATATTTTAAAGCAAAATAAATAATAATATAATATATATATTAAAAAAACATAAACAGTATTAAAAGCTACCTGTCCGCGCATTTTAGCCAGCGAAGTGCTTTTAGCGTTTAAATATATCGTAGGCAAGCTAGTACTTTCCTAAAGCTTAAAAGCAATAAACAAAAAAAAAAAAAAATACAAACTATCTAACTGTTTATTTATCTATCCTGTATAAAAAAAGCGTTTTTTACTTAGCAAATATATAATATAAATAATTAAGCTAGGCGGTAAATCCTTATAAATTTATATAACTACTTATATAATAACAGGGCCAAACTTATTTTAATTATATAACCTAATAAATAATCGTTCCATTTATTACTTTTATTTTTAATATAACAAAATATAAAAAAAATTAAATTATAACTTATTATTTTATACACGGTAATATAATATATTTTAAAAAATATTAAAAACTTAATAATCAGAATAAATAATAACCGCTTATTTTTAATAAAAAAGGGGAAAAGTCCTTTAAAACTAGATTAATAAAACTAATTAAATATATCCAAGCTTTTTATTTATTTATAAATATTTATTATACCTTGGGGCAAAAACGCTAACTAATATTATTAAATATATAATACTATATAAAAACCCTTTTTTAATATATAATTAATCTTTTTATTAAAATATGCTATAGTTTTTAATGTTAAATTTATAAAACGTTTCAGGCATATAAGTTTAAAAAAAATCAGCCTTAGAACTAGAATTATATTAATTTATATTATAAGGAAAAGTATTATATACCTAGCCCTTTTAAATACTAAAAAAAAGCTATAATTATATTATAATTTTATTAAAATTAAGCGCTTTCCCCTTGTTACAAGCTATTTATTTCAATTTTAGTTATAAATTAGTTTAATTAAAATTTTCCGTAATAATATTTAACTCGTGTTTTTTTCGTAATAACCACAACTTCTCTATCCCCTTTATTAAATTATACTTATTTTAATATATATTAATAATAGTTGTATTATTAAAATTAATATTTGTTTAATATATTTAATTAATATATACTTATTTTTTATTTTTATTATTATAACATTTTTGCTTATTTACTAACGTTAATATATTATATAAGTTATATATACTAAACTTTTAACTTATTTTACTTTTATATGTTCTTTTATTAATAATATAAAATAGCACTATAAATTACTAACCTAAAAACTATATCCTTTTTTACTTAATTTACTAGTTATATTAAAAAGTTTAATATATAATATAGATAACCTATTAATAAAAAGACTAAGCGCTACGTATTAATATTATAACAACTCCGTGCTCAGCAGCCCTAAGCTTTAATATAAGTTAGCTTAGAAATATATTTATATAATTATTTATAAAAGTTAATTATTTATTTTTAATAACGTATAAATATTAACTTTAATAAATTTAATAATAAATCTTAAAATATTTATTTAGCTTTAAAAAAATTATATGCCCTGTTCTTATATCTATTTATATAACGCTTAGCTTTTAATATAAAAATAATTTTTATTTTTATAAAATCTAAAACAAAAACTAAGTCTTTACGTTTATTATAATTTAAATAAAACTTTTTTAAATATAATTTATTTAATATTTATTAATATATTAAAATAAAAAAAAACTTTATTTTTTAAAATAAAAAAATAATATTATAAGCATTAACCACTTTTGCCTAATTTTAAACAGCTACGCTAATAATATTTATAAAGTTATAGATTTCTTGTTTAAAAAAATCAAACATTATATATACTACCTCTCCTTTATTATACCTAATTATCTTATTATTATTAAAAGCTTACGTTTTAAACATAATAATAGCCTTTTTATTTTACGCCGTATTTTATAATCTTTTCTTTTAAAATCTGCCAGCCTTTATAAGTTTATTCTTTTACTGCCCCTTTAATGCTTCAAAGTTACTACCGCCCTGCTTACGCTACTTAACTAAGGCCTAATACGCGGCCATAGCTTTAAACGTTTTATTATTATAATCAAAAGCTTAGATAAATAAAGTAACTTAAAGTTAAGCGCAGAGATTAAACTAAATAACTTTAAAAAATATATAATAATAATAAAAAAAACTATTAAAATAATAAAGCATAATTTTTGCTAGGTCTACTTTTTTAATTATTTTAGTTTAAAGCTTAAGTTTTAAATATAAACTAATTAATAATACTTTTTTGATAATAATATCTAAATTATAAAAAATAACATAATTAATATGTTATTAAATAAATAAACTATTCTACTTATTAATATTAAAAATATTTAAACATAACTTTGTAATAAGCAAAATTAACTTTATAAGTATATTATATAAAAAAGTATTAATTATTCCACTTTTTTCTACTTTTAACCTATTATAAAAACAAAGATTAAAAAAAGTACTATTTTTTTATATTTTAACTTCTTTAATTTTTATAAAGCGCTCTTCTTTAATAATAATATATTATGTTAAGGCTATTTTTATTTGTTAAACCAGCTAATCGTAAAAAAAATACACAGCTACTATAACCATTAAACTATCGTAAAGACTTTAATAATCGTTTACCTTTTAAAATACATAACTAATACTAGTTTTATTTAAACGATCTAAATCTAAAACTTATATTAATAAAATTAGCTTGTAATAATAAATTATATAATTAAAATCTAAAGTATGGATATAACATTTAAAACATAAATATATTTAATATATAAAATAATAAATTATTTATTTTTTACTATAGCATATTAATATTACAAGGGCCTTATTATATATTGAACAACTAGCCTAAATATACTTAAACTATAGCATATAATCTAATTATTAAATAACTTCTTAAATTATCTTTTTTTTAATTTCACGACAGTTTTTAAGGTTAATAACAAGCCGGGTTTTAATAAAATAAATTATAAAGCGTGCTAAGTTTAAAAAAGTTTATTAAAGCAGCTTTAAGCTAAATAGCCAATATAATATAATATATAACCATATTTAAAATTAATTAATAAAACATTATAATAATAAAATAATATTTAATTATATAATCTTAGGATTAATAAATAAGCTAGGATATAATAATTAAATAATTTAAAATAAAATAATAAATTATACTTATATTATAAACTATTTTTATAACTATTTATAATATTATTTTATTAACGTTTCAACCTATATCGCCTTATTTCTTATAAAGCAATAAACTTTTGCTAACTGCTCATATTATTTAGCTATTTTTAATCTAGCTAGCACTTTAACCTATAACCATCTTAATATTACGCCAGAAAAGAAGAGCCTATTATTAAATAAAACCAAAAAAGCAATTATAATTAGCTAGACTATTTTACTATTAAACTAAGCCTTATATTAATTATTATATTAAGCTTAATAATATAATAAATTATATTAAAAAATACTAAATAAACTTGCTCCGTAAATTTAATAATTATATATATAAGTATATAATCTTTAACCATAGCCTAACAAGTTTTTTGCTAATTATATACTTTTTTTTTTAATAATACCTCCAAGCCTAGGCCAAAAAAGTAATACGGTTATCACATATTTTAAACTAGTAAATCTAGCAAAAAGCTATCTAATTAAATAAAATAAAAAATAATTTAATAAATTTTAAAAAAATCAATAGCAAATATAATAAAAAACTAAATAATAGTTTAAAAAACAAAATTATAAATAATAAAGCTGCCTAAATCTAACACCCGCTATTAATATTTTATTAATCCTTCTACTTTTATATTAACCAAAGTTTACGCCACTTTTTAAAAAACATCCTTAAATGTTTACGTTTATAACTTATTATTAAAAACGCCCTCTACTTACCACCCTTTAAATAAAAATAAAAACAACGCCTATAAAAAGATCAGCTTTAATAATAAAAGCAAATATACTAATCCAGATCTTACTAAATAATAATAACAACTAAAAGCTTAATTAAACTATAAAAACTATAAAGTTATCCGCTTATAAGCGCTAGCAGCTTTTTTATTAAATAATAAAAATAATTATAATAACATTAACCTAATTATTTAACCCTATTGCTAACGTTATTATTATAACAAGGATTTTAACGGTATAATAATTTAAAATATTATAACCAAAAAGCTCTTACTTAAAGCTTTATAAAATATAAAAGCCTTAAGCTTAATTAACTAAGTGTCTTAACCTGCTGTATAAAACGCCATTAAGCAAAAATTTAAAGCTTTTTTTATTAAATATATAAACAAAAATAAATCTTTAGTTTATAATAATTATATTTAAATTTTAAATAAAATTAATACTAAATTCTTTAAAGTTTTATATAATTATTTATTATTATTTAAAGCTATTTTTATTTATTTTTTAATAAATACGCCGTAAAAAATGCTTGTTTTATTTAATTAAATAATAATAAATATAGTTATACTTTATTACCCTAATTATAAGCGTATTTATTTAAATATTTATGTTTAAATCTTTAATTTACTTATTTATTATACCCTACGTTAATTAAGATAATCGCACTTTAACTACTTTGTTAAAATTAGTAGCATAATTATATAACGTATAAACATGTTTTTTTAATTTATTTATATTAAATTTAATTATATAAAGTATGGCGTTATATTAAAACCTTTTTAATAAAAGTTAAATATTAAAGTTAAAATTAAATATTATTAAAATTACCAGTCTTATAAGCTATTTATTATTAATTTAAAAAAAATAATTTATTAAAACTATTAAAAGCTTATATTTTAAAAATCTTTTAAAATAATACTTACTAGTTGCCTTTTTTAAACATGTAAAATAATTTTATTATAAGATCTAATTAATAAAGCTAAACCAAGCAAAAAAATTAAAGTTATTAGTATTTATAAAAATAATTATAATGCCTAGTTAAATAACTATAACAGTTTTTCTATTTTTGCTATTATTTTTAAAGTAAATAATATTATTAAAGCTTATAATCAGCTTGCTAGTTTAAAACTAATGGAAAAAAATAAACAAAAAATCTATAAACTTTTTTATAATTTTTAAATTATTAATAAAATTATTAACTTAATAGCTTTAAATATATATAAACGTATTAATATTAAAACAGCTATTACTTTATTTTTTTTTAGCAGAGTTGTAAAAGCTGCTAAAAGCTCTTATCACGTTCGTAGCAATATTAATGTTTTATTTTTTAATAACTTAGGCATTATTAAATCTTAGGTCCTTAAATATATAAAAAAAATAATACATTATGTTATATTTATTACTAGTTAAGGTGCTTCTGCTATAAGTCTTACTGCTAATATTTCTTAAGATCTTTTTATTAGTAAATAAATATTAAAAAGCAGCGCTTTAATGCTAGCTAATAAAAACATTTATTTTATTAATAAATTTAATAAAATAAACAACTAAAATTAAATATTTATTTATAAAGTTATAAAGCAGTAAATTATTTTTATTTTAAAAATTAGCATTGTTATTATTTTATAAGCCTGCTATAATATTATTACCGCTGCTAATCCTATTAAAAGCCGCTATAATTTTATAATATTATTTTTAATTAATATAAAATTAACAGAGCCTATTTTATCTTATTTTAATATTCTTTATAGCGTATAAAATATGGTTAATTTTAATAAAAATAAATAACTAGCTCGCTTTATTATAAAATTATATAGCTATAGCTATTTATTTATATAAAATAGCAAGCAGCTTAAAAATATAGATCAAAATATTAATATTATATAAAAAAGCTAAAACGCCTTAAAAAAAAAAGGAAAAATCTTATAAAAGCTTTTCTATAAATATATTCTTTATATATGTAAACATTACTGGCTAAAGCTGCTCTTTATAAATAAGGATAAAATAATAAGATTATTTATTAATATATATTAAAAATTATTAGCTATAATAGCTTATCTTATTATAATATATTTATAACATGCTAGGTTATTTATTAAACTTATTAATTATTACTAGGTCTGTTATTTTAAAGCTATTATCCATATTTTAAAAACTTTTTGCTAAATATAGCTCTTAAAATACTACTTAGCTTAAAATATTAACCATATTATCGCTATTACGGTTGAAAGCTTTATTAATAGTTAAAAAGTTAATTATAAAAAAGCGTTAATTATCTTTAAATAATGCCGCTATAAAATTTAATCGTTAAAAAAATTTATAAAAAATAAACCAGCATTAGGCCCGCGTTATACATTACTACGCCGCTTCGCCTTTAATGTCTGGACCACTAGTAATAAATATATTTAACGTTAATATAATAATTATTATAAAAGCGCTAAACCGTGCTAGATTATATTAAACTATATTTTAAAATTAAAATAACGTTAATATTATTACCTAAGTTTTTTAATAAAGGTAAGGTCTTTTACTTACGTATAAAAAAAAAAACTCATAATTTATAACTATAATCGTATATAATTATAATTATTTTCCTGGCTTTTATTTTTTATAAAGAGTTGTTTATTATATAGATTAAACTTATTTAAAAATAAGCTTTTTATTAGTTTAAAATAAATAAATATATATATAATATATAATTAGTTTAATAGTATTTTTTAATAATATAAATAATTATAAAGATTTAATACTAGTTTTATTATTATATAAAAATAAAAACTAGTTTAATTTATAAATAAATAAAAATAAGCTTTTAATATATTAATAGTTTAATTATATTAACATCTTTATTTTATTTATATTTAACTTATAAAACTAATTTTTAATTATAGATAATCTATTTAATAGTTATATATAGCTAAATATACTTCGTTTAATAAAACAAAGCTTTAATTCCGTTTAAATTAACTTTTATTATTAATTAAAGCATGGTTAAAAAACAGTAAATTATAATATAAATAATAATTACTACTTTTTTTATCTTATATAAATTAATCCTATAAAATACTTTCGTTTATTTAATTATTTAAAGTATTATAGTTCTGTTAATAACGTAACCGAATTAATTTAATAAAGTTTTTTTTATATTAAAGCGCTATAATTATAAGCTTTATAACCTATCCTAGGTGGTTTATTCTTATAGCTGCTTAATTTTTATTAATAGTTTTAAAAGCGGGCTTTATTATTATACAGTAATTTACTTGTTAGTAGTTTAATTTACATGCGAAGATTTTATACGTTATAATAATAATTATGTTTAACAATTTTTTTATGTATAATAAGTTTAATTCCTATATAATATTATAATAGTTATAACTATTATTTAAACTTTATAAAACAAAGCCGTTTAAACATACCATTTTTATATAAGGGTATTAACGGGTAAAAAATATATAAATAACGAAAATAAATAAAGGCAAATTTATAAATATTAATATGTAATAAATATTTATTCTGTCCGCTGGGCCTAGATTTTTTTTAGTTCTTGGTCTGCTTTTATATGCTATTATTTTATTTATAAGTTTTTTAAGTTCGTTATATTTTAAAGATTTTTTAAATAACTATTAGTAATATATTATTAAAAGAGATTAATTTAGAGCTTTTATTATAACGGTCTAATTATTAATAACGGATGCTTTTTAAACATTAAACCTAATTATATTAACGTGCTTGTGCTTTAGATTATTTATTAAAATCTCGTTTTTTTATAAAAGATTTACTAAAAGTAAATAGGTTTAATTACGCTGGAAGAACTTCTAAATATTAAATAATGTTTTCTATATTATTTTATTAATTTAATAATTTTTAAAGCTATTAAATAATTTATAAATAATATTTTTTTTAGTTAGCTTAAATCCTTATTATTTATTTTATATTTAATTTAACTGTAATTATTAATAATAAATAATAATATAATTATAAATATAAACAGCTAAAAACTTATAAGCGGTTTAACCCTTGCTTAGTTTTATTAGGTAATTAATTTTTTAAATATTAATTTTTTTAGGTTTATACTTAATTAACTTTTTTTTAAAAATATTAATAATTTTTCAAGCTATAATAAGTATTAAATATAAATTTTTAACATTTTATATCCTATTTTTATAGGTTAGTTCGTTATTTTAAAAAACCCTTTTTTAATATAATATTTAAGCTTTTAATATATTTTTAATTTTTATTTTAAAATTATAAGTTGTTTAAAATAATTTAATCTTCTATATATTTATATAGTTAGTAATATTAACATTTTTATGATAATCTAGTAGTTATATTTTTTTGCTTTTAAAATAATAATAAATAAAGTTTGTTAGTATTATTAGGCCGTTTAAATAAATAAACTTTAATAATTTAAACGTTAATAACTTGTATTTTAATTTAATTTTATTTTAAATATTGGCAAAAAGTTGAAAAAATAGGGTAAGTTCTAATAACATGTTTTTATATTAATAAAATTTATTAAAAAACAAAAACGCTACTTTAAATAACTTATTTTAATTATTATATGTTATTTATAGTTATTTAATAATATATATATTAGTTAAAATAATATAACAGCTAACGTTTACGTAACTATCCATGTGTTGCTAGCCTTTTTTTATTACTTTTTTACCGTAATTATTATTTATAACGTAAAAATTAAAAAAATGTTTTAAAAAATCATAAAAAAGATTTAAACTAAAAGATTATATAACTAGGTAATTTTAATTAATTATTTAATTAAATTTATTTTGCTAGTAGCTTAAAAACGTTGGCAATATTATAATAATTATAAAAAAATCTAGTAAAATAGTTATAATTTTATAAAGTAATCCGGATTTAATATATATACACTTAATAAAATATAATAAATTTTCCTTACTTAAGTATGTAGCATTAGTATTAAGCTTTATATTTTTAAATAAATATAAGTAGCCGCCCGTTATCTTTTTACTACGCTAAAACTCAATCATTTTAAAATAAAGCTTAACTATTATAACATAAAAAATAACTATAATAATTATAATAATTATTTTATTAAATCCTATATTATCCTCTAATAATCTACCGCGGATATTACGTCCAGCTTTTTAAGTTAATATCCATTAAATGGCGTAAAGCTAATATATATAAATACGTTTTTTAAATCTTAAAAGCAAAAAATTAACCATAGTAAAAAAAGCTAAATGTTTAATTATTTTAAACATTTTAAACTATTTTTCATTAATAACGTTGTTATTTATATTAAAACTTTAATATTTTAAAACGCTAGCAAGATTATTATTATTTATATTAAAGTCTATTTTATTATTTATATTATAACCTCTATTACTGTTAATATTATTGTTATAATCGCTAACCTAATTATTAAAATCTGCGTCAATAATAATATTTAGGCTGGTATTTATTTTAAAAACCTTATTATTATAAACTCTATTGTTAGTATTTTTAATAAATAAAGCCCGGTTATTTATAAGCAGATATACTAAAAAAGAATTATTATCGTTATTATTATTAATATTAAAAAGATCGTTATTATTATTAATTTTAATAAGCTTATTATTATTGTTATTAATATTAAAAAAATCGTTATTATTATTAATTTTAATAAGCTTATTATTATTGCTGTTAATATTAATAAGCTTGTTATTATTATTATTAATATTAATAGGATTGTTATTATTATTATTAAAAAAAATAAAATTAAGCTCTAAGCCAGCTTGCTCGTGCTTTTTTTTTACGTACTTCGTTAAAGTTATAATAATAACCTCGGCACTTATTCTTATTAAATCTAAAAAACCAATAATTTTATTCTTATTATTAAATTAATTTTACTTCCGCGAGCTTACGCTTAAAGTATTAGCTAAAAAAATTATAAATTAAGCTCTACTTTTATTAAAAACCAGTTATTATACAGCTTTTACTTTTATTTTTATAATTAACGTAATTTTTTTATTTAATTTTATTAATATTATATACAAACTTAAAAAATAATAATAAAAACATATTAATTATTTTACATTAAGCTTAGCATAAATATATTATTAATAAATATAAATAGATAAATAAAACGTAATATTATTAATAAATTATTCAAAACCAACTACTATTAATAACACAAATTATATAAAACTAGGCATATAATAATAAAAACATATTTTTATTTTAAAATTTTAAAATTTAAAACTATAAAAAAAAAACTAACGGTTAAATTTATATTAAATAATATATTACTATTAACT
Source organism: Xylaria scruposa (assembly GCA_022385635.1). NCBI lineage: Eukaryota > Fungi > Ascomycota > Sordariomycetes > Xylariales > Xylariaceae > Xylaria > Xylaria scruposa. The sequence continues at coordinate 47,025 of MU280262.1, read as the reverse complement.
TTTTAAATCTAAAAACATTATACAAAAACTTAATATAACCTAATTTCTTAGTTCGGGTTATTAATTAATAACTAGTTAAATAATTACGCAACCACTTTATTAATAATCCAGGTAAATAAATCGGCCATGCTATAAAATAAGAGGCAAAAACTAGCGCATATATAAATAGTTTAAAAAAAAAAGTAAGGTTTTATATACACGTATTAGGAATAGATTTGTAAGCTCTTAAGGCCGTTAACTATAGCCTAGTTAAAAAAATAAAGCGGACCTGAAGAAAATTTAATTAACTTAAGTTATAATCTTTTATAGCAAATAAATAGACGTGCGGGCAGGTTATATATAAATATATGTTAATTTAAAAGATTTATAAAAATTTAAAAAAATTATAATAAAAAAAGTAAAATAATTACTTAAAAAAAAATAAATTAATAAAAACTAGAAAATATAAAAAAATATATTAATTAAAGTACATAGCAAAAAATCCGTGCAAAAATAAAAAAAGCATTATAACGGCCTATTTAAAGAGATTAGTGCTAGTACCTCCACGCTAAACACCTCCGCGTTAAATAAATCCATATATATAAAAAGCCTAGCGCTCGAAATAAACCCCTCTTAAAACTATTTACTTTAAAGCAATCTATCTTTGATAACTTTATATTAAAAATAATAAAAAAATATAAAAAGCATTATAACGGCTTATTTAAAAAAACTAATACTAACACCTCCACGTTAAACGCCTCTGCGTTAAATAAATTTATATATATAAAAAGCTTAATACTTAAGGTAAACCTTTTTTAAAATTATTTACCTTAAGGTAGTTTATTTTTAATACCTTTATATTAAAAATAATAAATAAATTAACAGATAAAAAAATAGCAGCGCTTTAAAACTAATTTACTTTAATATTTTATACTATGCTAAGCCCATCCGTTTTAAACATATTAACATTAAAAACAAACCCGCAGGTATAAAATATTTATTATAACTTAAAGCAAATAAACTTTTCTTTAAACTAGTTACTATACAATAATTCGTTTAACTACGCTAAGCTAAGTAAATATAATTATATAAGCTTATATAAGTTATATTATATTTAAACTTAAAAAAAAAAATAATAGCTTTTATTAGATCTTTTTTATAGCATTATTTATTAATTAATAATATTAATATAATACTATCTTTTTTTTCGTAATAACTATACCTATAAATAATTTAATTTAAATAAACAAACATTAAGCAAAAAACCTACGTTATAACTAATATAAGCCTAGGTTTATATATTATTAAATAAGTCTAATAAATTCTGCGCTAGCTTTAAACCTATTACTTAAATAAACACTTATATATTTACCTACCCGCGCGTAACTTTATAAAATAAGCTACGCAGCATAAAAATAAAGCTATATTACGCTACACCCACGACCTACATTCACTACCTAACTTAGTAACCTTAACTTACCTTATAATAAAAACAATAATATATCCCTTTTTTTTAGCTTGTTTAACTATTAATAATTTTATATTTATTAAATATTCTACCCTTAACAAGCTTTAATTATACACTATTTTTTATTTATTAATTCGTAAACTTAATCTAAATTATTACTACTAATATATATATAACTATTACTGCTTACTATTATTAAAACTAACTTAAAACTATTTAATTCTTTTTTTTCTAAGTTATTAACTTACGCGTTTAAATTTTAATCCAGGTAGTCCTCCTACATAAAAAAATAAAGCTTAAGTCCTTTTTACTATAATAAATAAGCGGCTATTTTACTACTCTTAAATAAGTTAAACTATATTATATTAACAGCTAATATTATATAGTTTATTTAAAAACCTAGAATACTTAGCTAAGTAAGAATATTTACTACTAAAAATAATATATCTGCTTTTATATAATATATATAAAAACATAACGAACTAAGTACAAGCTATTAACAAAGTACTATTAAAAATAACTACTTAAAAAAAAAACAATCCTAACCTTTCTTATTAATAGTTATAAAATATTCTATTAGCGTTATATAGCCGGGGTAAATAACGGTGCTGTTTTTAGCGCGTGCGCTACTCCTGCAAGCGTAAGCCATATAGTTCTATAACCAGCTATCATTAAAGTATTTAATCTAAAAAAACATAAAAAACCACAAAGCTTGGTCTAATAAATTAAAAACATTATAAAGCAAAAGCTACGTATTACTTATTTTTCTATTAAAAAGCCTTAAATAATAATACATAAGCTAAAAAAAACTAAGCCGTTTATATTTCTCCCCCTTAAATACCCTCCGCTTAGCTATTTATATATAAAAGAATTTTATAAGCTTAAAATTAAAGGTAATAAAAATATATAATTTAGCATACGCTTTATAATACTTGGACTAATTATTTTATAAAAACTTTAAGCTATATAAAATATTAGAGTTATTAAACATGCCCTTCTAGGCAGTTTAAACAAAATTATAACGTTAGACAAAGCTTTTACCTTTTTATACAGCAGCGTCTTCTATTCTTTCTAATATTAAATAAATATAAACTAACTAAAACCAATATTTAAAGTTATTAAAATAATCTTTACACAGATCCTAAAAAAATTATTATTTAATAAACAAAAATGTTTTTACTAAAAGGCCCTTAACAAGATTAATAATTTTTATCATAAAAGCTTTACTTTCTTAGATTTTAAATATATATAAAACTTTAACATAAAAATATAATATATTAAAAAGTATAAAGACCTAGAAATATCCACCTACAAAAGCACGTTTATTTTTATATAACATAGCGCTGCTCTCTTTTTTAAAAAGCCTAGCCTTTTTTAAAAACAATTCATAAACATCTAAAAAAACAAAGTTATAAATTAAAGCGACGGCCTATAAAATAAGCTAAAATATTTCATTTTGTAATTATTATACTTAGCAGTACTAGCCGTCCGTTATAATAAATTATAAAATACGCTTTATCCTATTTTATAATAATGTTTTAAAATAATTATTAATTTTTAACACGTTCTAGCTTATACTTTATAATAACCTAAAAAAATAATCTTTTACCCTAAGGAAAGCACGCTAAATAAATTAAATCGTATTTTTAATTAAACAAAGGATATATTACTTAACTATACTATTAAACAGCCACGCAACCCTATACTTATCTATTATCTTTTTAATTCTAATCCCTTAAAATATTTATCTTGTTACTTTTGTCTTAAACTTCTTTCTTTATAATTATAAAAATATAACAAATAAACCGCTTATACATAATAACTAAAAAAAAGCGTATAATACTTAGTTCATATATATATAATAATATAACTACCTAACATTAAACTATTAGTCTATTACCACGTTATTTAATAATATATATATAACAAGCATTTTAATAAATATAATAAAATAAACAATATTAGTTAAAACTTAAGTATTAAAATCACGCATCCAGATTAAAAAAAAAAAATTATATATAATATTATCTAATAAAATAAAAGGACAAATATTAAACAAACTTAAAAGTAATATTTAAAAATTAACTATAATAATTAAATAAAACTAGAGAACCTAGCATTTATAACAGGTTCTATATACCAGGGCTATATATTATTATAAGCCATTAAACATTATATTATATAACTACTCTTTTTAACTTTAAAAAACGTAAAAAAAAGTTTTTATATCTTATATATAATTTAATTGCTAGAAAAACAAGCTAGCTTCAGCTTGATAATATATTTACAAAAAATTAAAACTAAATACCAGCAGCTTAAAATATAATAATTAAAACAAATCCCATTTTTTATTAAGCGTCCGTTAATGCTGCTTAATTATATTATATACTTTTAACTAATATAAGTTTAGCGCCCCTTTTTATTAATTAACGCTGTTATTAACCAAATCTAATATGCCAGCATTTTTAAATAGGTTTTATATATAATAACAAGGACTAAACTTTTAAAAAGCACCCTTAACATTACGGGCTATATACTATAAGCAGCTCAGTTTATATAATAAAATAAATAATAATATCGCGCTATTATTTTAATTATTAAGTTTAATAATATAAAAAATATTATAAAATCTAAAATTAACCTAGGTATTATTAAAGTATATCAGGTTAAGCTTTATGCCTAATAAATATATAAAATAAAATTTATAAAAAGCCTTTTTTAAAAAGTTGCTTATAATATTATTTTTAATATTATATTCTTAAAATAATATAACAAAACGCTAAAAATAACCTATTAAATGCTTATTATATAATATTTTTAAATTTTTTTAAAATATAATTATATGTTTATCAAGTATAATATAACATAAATAACTAAGCGGTTTAAGGCCTTATAACGGCCTAATTAAAGTTTAAAGCGTAAACGCTTTAATTTTTACTTAGGCAAAACTAATAAAATACTAGTTGCTTACTACAAGCAGACAAAAGTACTAAAACGCGGGCAAAACATAATTATTAATAAACTACTACTAAAATTTAAAAGGTAAATAGGTCGTTTATGTTTATATTATTACAAAAAACCTAAAGAAAAATAGATAAACGCTATTAATATAAGTTACGCTATAAGCATTAAGCTAAATATTATAAATTTTATAAAGTATAAAAAATTCGAATTTATAATAAACGTTCTGGTTTATTAATAAAATAAACAATAATATATAAAATAAAAAAAACATAAAATTATAAAGCGCCCCTAGTAACTATAGCTATATAATATAACTATTAATATTATACGTTTATATAATAAAAAACTATTTATAAAACTTATAAATTAAATTTTTTATTAATTAAAAAAATAACTAAAACAGGTATATATTAGAAAAAATATATTAATAAGCTAGTATTTCGGCCGTTAACCTTTCCCGCATCCCTTTAACGTTTTTTAAGTTATTATTTATTAATTTTTTAATATATTTATTTATATTATTTTTTATAATATAATTAATTAATTTAGATAATATAGCGTTAATAGCATATGAATATATATTTAATAGCTTATATTAGTTTAAAAATAATAAAAAGCGCTAGTACGCGCAAAAAAAAGCCGCACGGCGTTTTTTATTCTATAAAACAAAATATATATTTTTATAAATATTTAACAGCTTTAAAAACATTCTACTTTTAAAAACTTTAATATTATAATAATTTTATAAATAACTTTATTAATAAATAAAAAGCAGTTTAAGTGGAATATAAACAAGTTTATTATAAAAACATTTATTTTAAAGCATGCTTATAATTTATTACCAGACTAAAATGCGCTCGGGCTTAAAAAACATAAAAAATTATTATAAAAGCTAATTATATTAAAACGGAAAATAAATACTTAAAACATTTATAACAGTTTTAAAATTAATTATCTAATTATTTAACTATAATTTTAACTCGGATATAAAAAATAACGGAACTAAGCCTCCCTTAATGTTTAACAGTGCTAACAAACAAAGGAATAACGTACTAGCTATAAAATTAACTTCGTTACTAAAGTTTCCTGCTAATACAAAAGAACCTTTAATAAATATATTATTATTATTATTATTATATAATAATAAGCTAAAAAATTAGCGTCCCGCCCTAAAAACAAGCTAATACTAATTTATATAATTGTTAAGTATAATAAGTGTTAAAGCAGCATATTAATTATTATTTAACATAACTAGGCTATTATTTATAAAATTAATAATAAGTTATGTATTAAATATTCTTACCTGTATTAAAAATAAGTTAATATTTATAGCTAAGTAATAAGTATTAATTAAAAGATTATTATCTAATATAACTAGGCTATTATCCGCGAAGTTAGTAGCGGGTTATGTATTAAATATTCCTGCCTATGCTAGGGATAGGTCAGTAGCTGCAGCTAAGTAATAAATATTAATTAAAACATGCGTTTAAAATCCAATTTATAATTTAATAAAATAAACATTAAATAATATAGTAGCTAATAATAATAATTATTAAAAATAAAATTTAATAAAATATTAATATTATAGTAAAATGTCCGGGTAAAAAACAAATAAAATAAAAAACGCTAAGTACGTTTATCTGCCTTTTAAAATAAAATTATCCCTACTACTAATCTATACTTTAGATAAACTGTATATAATATAGATTTAATTATTTAACTATAAAGCTTCTTTTTATTACTAGGTTATTTTTATTTACCAGGCTTAAGCCTGCTTTTAATAATTACGCTTAATATTTAAAAATAATATTTTAACATAAATTAAAAAAATTTAATAAAACATTATATTATATTTAATATAAATAGCTACGTATATAATATTAAAACTAAAGTAAAACTAATTATTAATTAAAAAAAAGCTTAGGCTAAACTATAATATAAGCTAGTAAAACTCTTTTAACTAGGTCTAGGTTTATTATGCTCCTAAGCTTAAAAAAATTTAAAATATAATTCTATTTATTATTTACAAGCAGTATATACGGGCCCGCATAAAAGCCAGAAAATATAGTTCTACTTTAAAAAGCAATAAAAAGCCTTATAAAATTCCTTACTACTCTTATAAAAAAGGGCTAAAATAAAGTTCTTTTTATACTAAAAAATAAAACACTATAAAAAAACAAAAAAAAAATAAAAACAAAGTCCTTTTTTTTAACCTGTTTTAATCTATTTTATTATCCTATCTTAAACCAAATAAAAAATAAATCTACTAATATCTTTTATAAACTAATTTATTTAATATTAAAAATTATTTTAATATTATTATTTCCTAGATTTTATACTAGCCGCCTCTTTTTATTACTATTTTTTTTTACGTTTTTTTTTAAAACGTTCTTTTTTTCTTTTTATTATATATACCTTAATAAGTTTTTCTTATTTTATATACGTATATACTCCTAATTATAAATCTTTTACCTATTTTTATAGCCGTCCTAATAGCTAGCCGTACTCTTTTATTAATAAAGGTCAATATATAAAAATGCCCGCTATTATTTTTAATATAAAAAAACTTTTTATTATGCTGCGCTCTTCCGCTTAAAGCTCTATATATAAAAGCTATTTATTATAATATTTAATAATAAAATAAACGTTATAACATATTAAAAAAAAGTACTATTTTTAAATATATTAATACCCTTGTTTATTTATATAAATAAAACGCCAGCGTAATAAGATTTAATAATTATTTATAAGCTTATAAACATAAAGTAATATTAGTATTATTAGTTTTAAAAACATGCAGCAACTATAAAAAAGCTGTTAATAATATTTTTTAAATCTAAAACTCCTTTTATTTAATATTAATAAAATTTTTATTTTTAATTCCCTAGGCAACGCCTTAAGGTTTAAATTACCCTTTTCTTAACCCTACTAAAAAGCAAGCAAACAGCCTAAGTCTTTCAGGTTTTACTAGCTTCCTCCTAGTATGGTTTAAATTAAATATATATAAGCAGGAGCAGCTTACCCTCGTTAGCATTACATAAATATAACAAACCACAAGCAGGCTATTTAATAACCAAAAAAAAAACATTAACTACTAATCCCTTCTAAATTATATTAATATTAATATATATATAAACTACGTTATATCCTAGCATAGTTTATATAATCCAAAGCTTATTAAAATTACAGCTTCCTGTTTATTTTTTTACTACTTTTTAAAATAAACGTTTATATAATAAAAAAATAATAAATAATTAATATAACTAGGCTTAATATTTTTTATAACTTTTTAACTAAATATATAACTTATTAATTTCTATGCCGTATTTAATATATTAAACCAGCCACAAATAATTATAAACTTAATAAACCTTAGCTAATAAAAAAATCTATAAATTAAACATTCTAAACTAATTAAATAACTTTATTATTTTTAAATATATATTAATAACAATAATTAAACATATTAAAAAATAAAACTTAAAAAGTTTTAATAATAATACTTAAAAGTTTAAATTTTTTTTACGTTACTCTTATTAATTTATATAAAACTTTATAATAAGCTAATTAATTAAACCTTAATATAAGTATTAATTATAATATATTTATATTAAAATTAATTATATAGCTTACGTGCTATAATAATAAATATAAGCGCTAGTAGCTACTACAGCTAAATCTAAACATAAAGCTCCGTTACTATAACTAGTACAGCTAACATAACTATAATTAATATAATTAAAGATTTATATTATAAAAAAGCCGGCTAAAATAAGGGCCAGACCGTAAAAGATAGCGGCCAAGTTTTTAAAAGTCTAATCCTCCCGGGCGGTGCTTCTTTATATATATAGATTTACTTTTTATTAATAAGCTTATAAACTAGGCGTTTTAAAAGGGCTAAAAATGTTTTACGTTTTAAGTATATATTAAATTAAAATGTTTTAACATTTTAATTTATAATATATTTAAATAATACCTTATTAATAAAACTTTTTATTTTAATAATAACTTCCTAAGGCATTAAAAAATATTTATAAAATTTAATAAAATTAATAAAACGTTATATAATTATATAAATTAATAAATATTTAAATAATTAATAAAAAAAATTAATAATTATATTTAATAAATAATAAAATAGTAAGATCTAGAAATTTAAAATTTATAACTAAGTTTAAATAAGATTAATTATAAATATCTTTTACTTCTTAACCTTTTATAAGAAATTTAACCTTAGGATTATAATTTATGTAAAAAAACCTGCTTATATTATTTTAATATATTATTATTTGGCCATTATATATAAAATTTAAGGTTTTAGGGGAGTAATAATATTATAGCTTTAGGTTTTAAATTCTTATATTATAATTTTATTACGTAGACTATACTAAATCCTTGCCTTGCGTTTTAATCAAAATTAATTTTAATATTTAATTACTAGCTTTAAAAAAACTTATTTAAATTTATTATAAATTATAAATTTAAATATTTTAGCTTAATTATTAATCTCTTTTTAAAACTTTATAGTTAAAAAACTTTAACAGAAAAATCTAATTAAAGATTAATTAATAAGTTTTTATTTTTATTTTTAAATGCCTTTCGCTATAAAACGTTAAAAATCCAGTTTTTTAAGCAAATATTCTAAAACACAGGTATGTTTAGTAAAACCTTTCAAATTTTTAAATATTAAATATTTAGATTAAGCTAATACCCATAATTTTCAGCCAATTTAAATAAAAAATTAAAGCTGCTTATTATTTTAAGCCGCTATTTAAAAACAAACTCCTAAGTTTTTTTAATTCTTAACTTAAGAACTTATTAAGTAGCACAAATAGCAGCATACCTATCTCATAGGCTAAAGTTTACTTTATATCCTTTATGTTAAACCAGTTAATAAAACATCCCCAGCTAGTAAGATAAAAAAATAAAAAAATGCTGGTTTTTAAAAATAAACTTTACTACAACATCCTCATTTATATTAAAAAAAAGCTTTAATTACGGCTTATTATTTATTAATAAATAGCCTTTAATATAATAATTAATATATATCCTCACTAGCTAATAACTTAAAGTTATAACAATAATTTAACGTTTATAAGGTATAAAAAAAAAATTCTATAAAACACACGGCTTTTTAACATCCAGCTAATAAACATACTAACCGCGTAATATTTCGGCCTTAATAAAAGCTTAATAAGCTTTTATTACGTATTTTATTAAATTCTAAAAATAACAAGTTATTTTTATATTATAAATAAATAAATTACATAATATACCTAAAATTTAACTAAGATTATACAATATATTCTCTTATACTACAAGAAAAGCTTGCATTTATACTAATAAATCCTTTTAACTAAAATATATTTTTAAATTAACATAAATTATAAATATTTCTTAATATAATAAAGCTGCGTAAAAACTATAAATCATATATTATTAAACTATAAAACTATTATTAATTATATAAGCTTTTTTTTATAACTTAAAAATCTATTCTAAAAAATATTTCCGCGCTATTGCTTAAATAATCATAATCTAGGCCCGGCTTACAAGGCAAATTAATAAATAACATGCGTACTTCTTGCTTCGTCTATACTACAGCTAGCCCTTTTTCGTTAACTAAGCTACCCGTACTCTATTTTAACCTTTATTATATAAAATATATATATTATTACTTGGTCCTATAGCTTGCTTTTTTAGCAGCCCTGCTTACGAGCTATATTTCTTATTTAAAAATTCTACCCTTTTCTAATTCGGTTTAAAATAAAATAACAGGCAATTATATAAACTAACATAAAATAACGCTACATTAATACCCATGTTAATTATTCATACCCCCTACATACTAGCTATTAATATCACGATCCGTTAACTTTTAAAATAAGGCCAGCTCCGGGGCAATTAATCCTATTCTACATATAATAACTAAACTTAAATAAAATAAACAAGATCACATTTTATAAAACTTCTAAAAAAAGAAATTATTTAAACAACAATTAATATAATATTTATATTTATTACTATAAATAAAAACCAAAAAGTATATACTTTACCTTTACAGCTTTTCATTTAAGATTAAATAAGCCTTTTATTTTTTTTTCTTTTTTTTTTTTTTTTTTAAATAAGATATAAACGCCAGAGCATAATAACTAAAATTATAAAAAAAAGTTAATTAATCAGCTTTTTAATTGCTGCCGAACTAGCTTTAGCTTCTTATACCGGGCTTTATGTTAATAAAGTTTAATTAAAAAACTAACCAACCTACTAATCAACTAATTCTACATAAATAAAGCATATATACCACCTACTTTTATACGGTCTTTTATTATTTTATAACAATTAATTAACTTATTATTTTAACATATTAAAACAGATAACTACCTTAACCAATTAGATCCTACCCTCCTGCCTAGCCGCCTAACCAGATCTATTAAAATCCAGCTTTTATTTATAATAATAATTCGCTACTAAGATTTAAACCACAAATCATATTAAAACTACACAAAGCTAACGGTTAACATTAAAATTAAAATATCTTGAAACCGCTATTATCTAAAACCATAATTATTTAAAACACTAAAAACCTAACAAATAAGCCTTGTTATATAAACGCCAAAAGTAAAACAGGGTACTACCCAGGATAACAAAAGAAATAAAAAATAACCTAAAATATAGGCCCTCACGCGTCCTAGTATCACTTACACACGATGTTACAGATTTAAACCCCTGTATAAAACTAAAAATAAAACTAATCCTATAAAAACTACGTTATAACAGGCATTAAATACATTTTTAAAGCCCTTAAAACAACTAGAGCTTTTAACATTTATTTAGCAAAAGCTAGGCAAAAGTGCGGTCCGCGCCAGGCAGTAGCTCGTCCTCTAAGCATACTTAAGCCACTTATAAAAACCTAATAAAACAAATAAGCTTTAAACCTTATTTTAATTAATAAACTAAATACCTTAACAGCGTTAAAAGCCGTAGCATAATAATATATTATTCCACGGCATCCATATTAAAAACTACGTTTTAATTTCTATTTTTTTATTTTTTTAATACCACGCCCAGGCTATACGGCATAATAACATAAAAAATAACCTTATTTATTCTTGCCCGTGTATGCCTTTTTTTTATTACTGCTATCTTTTTTATAAATTAATCATAATTAATACACTAAGTTACCAGCTTTTTAACGTTAGCTTTTATAATATATATTAAGAACAAAAATAAATTAAACGATTTAATTAACTAATAATTTTCTACTAATTAGCTAAAACTATCTTTTTTAATTTACCTAACTTATTTAAATCATATATTATATAAATTTACCGTTTATTATAATTCCTTTTTTGCACGTTTTTTAAAAATAGCGGTGCTTATATTAACAGCACGTCCTTACTAATAAAACGCCGTAACCTTTAGCGTAAATACACTGCTACATAGTTTAAACGGCTAGACTATACGTAATAAAGCTTACCCTAACTTTTAAAAACTAAAACATTATATTTTATTTTTATACGTATAACATTTTATAATATAATAAGCTAGCAATATAAACAAGGTTAAACGTACTTATTTTTCTTTATTATGCTTTTTCTATTAAGCATAAAAAATAAAATTAATAAAACTAAAACAATCCTAAAACTAAAACAATCCTAAAAGCAAAAGCTATACTATTCCCTCTTGCTATAACAAAAAATTAATACGCAGAACTTTATAAAAAAGCTATAATACCAGCAGGCCATCTTAAACAATATTATAAATAAAAAAAAAAACCAGGTAGCATGTAAAGCGGGGCCGCTACGATATAACATAAGGCAGGCGCATAAGGTAAAGTACGCTACTAAAAAAAACAGCAACAAAAATAGTAGTATTACGCCTAATACTAGGAAATATTATAATTAAAGACGGGGGGGTCTATTGATTATATAAGCAGCAGCAATAATAACAATAATAATAACATTAAAAAGTAAGAGGTAGCCGCTGCAGCAATAGAAAAAAATATAAAGCTAAAAAAGCTAAAGCGCTTATAAGTAATATAAACATAAATACGGCCAGCTCGTTTTACTTAAACATTTAATAAAACAAAAAAACTAAAAATAAAAACTATTTAAAACATAAAAAGCAGCAGCGTTTTTAAAACGGAGGCAATATTATTTAATAATTTAACACAGACAAAGCTTAATAAAAGCTAACCCGGGCGTTAGGTTAAAAGGTAACTAAAAGGTAAATAAACTTATATAGCTGTTTTACCGGGTACGTTTAAAACTATCGCGGCAAGGACTTAATTAAGGTTTTTTTAACTATTTATATAAATTTAAACTTTAAAAAACATTAAATATAATTATAAACACAGGTATACTTATTAAATAACGCGCTAACATATTTATAAAAAATAAATAAATATATATATATATATGTATATATATAAATATATATACGGTAGTAATAATTATTACCAAAGCATAAAAAAACGTATATAATATTATAAGCAAGTAAGGCCTAAATTTATCTGTAAGAGCTAGTAGTACTATGTTATGGCCTATAGCCGGGGTAGGTCTAGCTATATATAAAGATATATATAATAAAACTAATAAGCAGCCCAAGTTATACGGGCAAGCTATTGTTTAAAAAATGGAGTATTAAATTAAAATTATATAAGCTTAAGTAATTAAGCGTTAGATTTTTTTTTATTTTTTTTTTAATATTATTATATATATATATATTAATATTATAATAACTTTATTTTATATTTTTATATAGTTCTAGTTCTTAATTATTGCTTTTTTATTAATTTTAATTATTTAATTTGCTCCTTGCTTATTTTTTTAAAACTTTACGCTTTTTTAATCTAAGATGTAGCATTATAAGTTACAGTGCTTTATATAATTATTTTTTACACTTTACGCAGTTAATTTATATTAACTCTATTAATATTTAGAGTTATTACTATAAATCAAAGTAGCGTGGGCAGACTTTACTTCTACTTATTACTTATAATAGTAATTTATATTAACTTAACCATTTGTTCTGCTTTTTCAATAATACTACTTAGCTCTTTATAAAATTTTTTACTTTTTTTTTTTCTTTTACTGCAGGATCAACTACGCTTATTAAACTAAGTAAAGTCTGCTTATTTAAGTTACGTAGTATTAGTTTAACTACTTACCCTTTTAACAGGTATATAAGTTACCTGTGGCTTTTTTACTTTAATATAAAGTCATAAATATTTATATAATCAACTTTTATATACACCTATATAAACAAAAACTTATAACTTTTTATATGTTTTTATAAATATTAAGTTTAAGTAATAACAAAGTAATTTATATATTACTAGAAATATTAATGGGCTGCTATATTGCCTATATTTACTGCATTATTTACACGTATTTAAATCTGTATAACTTTATAGAATAACTTTTTTTTTTTTTTTTTTTCTTTAGCTTTGATTTTTATACAATATATCTTATATTGCTACAAAGCTTTGCTTTTGTTCGCGTGCCAAGTGCAACAGTTTACTTAGGTATTTATACAATTAACTACTTATATATGCCTAAGAATATTAGTATAAGTAAATAAGTACCTAAGTAGGCTTAACCTAAGTGCGCGCACGCGTTTTTTTTACATTTAAAAACAACAACTTTTTCAATCTAAAAAAGTAATTACGCGCAAACCTTCTTGTTTTAACAACTCACTTATTTTTGCTTTTATATATAAATAAGTGGCCCCTATCTCTGTTAACTCTTTTTAGCCACTTTTCTTTTATTACCTTTCTTTTACTACCTTTTTTTTACCACTTTTTTTCTATTACTTTTTCTTAGCCACCTCTTTTCTGCCTCGTTTTTTCTACTATACTTTTTAATTTATAATTATATACCTCCTACGTAATTAACGCTTTTATAAAATTTAATAAAATTTAATAAAATAACAAGGGTAAGTTTTAAATATAGTTATAAAACAGATTATATTATTGCAGCCCTTTATTTAACACTTTACCCAAAACTTCCAACTTATATTTATATACTTTTTCTATAATAAATTATATACTTTTTATATAACAAAATATATACCTCTTATATAATAAAATATATACCTTCTTTATAATAAGTTATATACTTTTTATATAACCAACGCTTTTATAAAACTTAATAAAAAAAAGTAAAATAATAGAAATAAGTTTTATATATAACTATAAAACAGATTACGTTATTATAGCCCTTTACCTATTACTTTATTTAAAGCAGCAAGAATTTATATTATTAAAATAATAATAAACTAATGCTTTTTATACCTTTTAAATCATAGCTAATTTATATATCTTAATATAACCTTAAAATAAACAAGTCTTTTATTACCTATTAATAAGCATAATCTTATAATGTTTACAACATTTTCCTCCTTTTTACCCAGGACATTTATTAAAATATAAAAAAATCTATCACTTTATATTTAATAAATAAAGCTTATTATTATATATATTTTAAACAAAGTTCTAATATAAAGTAGGTAATAAAAAGCAGGGCATATTAATATAAATGCATTACTAGTAAAAAATACTCTAAAAAAAAAATAAAAAATAATATATTATTAAATATAAAGCAAAACCTGCTTAATTATGTACTAGTTCTAAGACCTAAAAACTTTATCTTTTTTAAAATATCTTACCTACGGAGCCTTAATATTAAAAAATATAACAGCAGTAGCAGCAGGCGTAATAAGAGTACACGCGAGGTCTTTTTAATAGCTACTACCAAGCTATACGCCAGCGCTTTACTAGCATAATTTGCTAATAAGCTATAAGCTATAACCTGCTCTTTAGAAATAAAAGCCCACTTGAAGTCTTTAATATTAAAATAATATTAAATCTTAATAAAAACTAACTAAACATAATTACTACTAAAAATACGCTTATTAAACAATATTTTAAAAAGCTGGGTTAAAATATTAATAACTTTATAAAAGTTATTAAAATATTAAAAAAGTTTTAATAATTAAACAAGTATACCTTAGGCCTAGCTTTAAAAAAATAACGCCCTACTTATAAAATTAATTTTTAAACTTTTAACCCTTTATGCCGCCAGCTATTATAAACGCTTTCGCCATTGTTTTAAAAAGCAGAAAAATAAACCTTCGAAGTATAAAAAGCATAAAAAGGCTAAACAAAAAACTCGGCAGAAAAAAGAGCAAGCAACTACGTCCAAGGTTTCAGAAACGCTAATACTAATAAACCATTTTTACCAATATTTAAAAAAGTAATAATAGTTTTGTATCGGGCTACATCTCTTAGTTTATTTTTATTATTATTATAATATTAACCCTTATACTAATTTTATTAAACAAATCTAAACCATGCTTTAATCTTACTTTTATTACATACTTTTATTAATATTATAATATTATAATACTTTTGTTAAAAATCTTACTTTTATTAATATTATAACATTATAATACTTTTACTAAAAAAAACAATTATTACTTTAATTATATCTAACGTTAGTAGTATAAGTTATTATTATTATTAATTTTTATTTTTAACTTTATTTAATTTTATATTATTATTAAATAACTAATATAAAGCATATTAAGCTATATTTTCGGGTTTGTTTTTATTACCATCGTAATATTAACCTTTATATTAATTTTATTAAACAAGTTTAAACCATGCTTTAATCTTACTTTTATTAATATTATAATATTATAATATTTTTATTAAAAAAAACAATTATTATTTTAATTATATTTAACGTTAATAATATAAGTTATTATTATTATTAATTTTTATTTTTAATTTTATTTAATTTTATATTATTATTAAATAACTAGTATAAAACATATTAGGTTATATTTTCAGGTTTATTTTTATTGCTATAACATTTATTAAATCTAAAGCTTTAGCTGTTAATTATAAGACTTAATAATATTCTGTTAACGCAGCTTAAATATATATTTTTTTTTAATTTTAAGGGTATTAAGTTTTATATTTTTAGGAAATTAAAAATTAATAAAATATTTATTAGAATGCTTATTTTTTTAAATATATATTTTTATAATATTATTAATAAAAATAATAAAAACTTTAATATTAAGTTTAAATTATTATATATAATAAATTTATAGCTTTTTATATAATATTACCCACAACGCTAGATATTTATTTAATATGCTTTAAAAATTTTTAGCAAGATTATTATAACTTTTATACTAACCTTTTTTGTTAAATTAAAATAACGTACCTTAAATATCTAAAACATTACGTTTTAGGTAAATAACTAAAAGCTGCGCTGCTTATATTGCCGGCCTAGGTTACTTATTTTAGCTGATTTTATATAAACTATAAAAATTTAAAATTTAGTAAACAAATTAAATACTTTTTAGTATTTAATATAATAAATCTTAACAACTTTTTAATCTTTTTTTAAAAAAGTTATATATATAATAATTATTAATCCTTATAAAATAAATAAACTATTTTTTATGGTTTAAAAGCTAGAACATATAACGTTATATTTATATATATTATAATAAAACTTAAAGTATTAATTATTAAATACACTAGATTTATATATAGTTCTAAAAACTTTAAAAAACTAGACAATTTTTCGTTAGTTTATTATAAAGCTTAATTTATTTATAAAACAATTATATATTAGCTTGTTTAATAATTATATTAATATTTATAAGTTATTAAGCCTTGTTTAAAAACTTGTTAAAAATAGCAAAATAATTAATATTAATAGCTTTATTTATTTTGATCATGCTGGTTAAATAAATAGCAAGTTTGGGCTTCTTGTTAATCCTGTTAAATTTTTTAATCTGGTCGCTTGTTTAATAACTATATTAATATTTATAAATTATTAAGCCTTATTTAAAAACCTGTTAAAAATAGCAAAATAATTAGTATTAATAGCTTTATTTATTTTAATCATGTTAGTTAAATAAGCAGCAAGTTTAGGCTTTTTATTAATCCTGTTAAATTTTTTGATTTAATTACATGCTGCTAATATAACTTAAACATATAATTTTTTTAAGCTTATATAATACTATATATTTATATATTTATTATTTTTATTACGTGTTATTTAGATATTAATTTATAAATCTAATACTATGATTTAAATTTAACTATTTAAAAATAAATAAAATATTAATATAATTAACTTATTATTATAGCGGTTTTAATAAAAAACAAATTAATTAAACATTTAAATATTTTTAAAACCTAAGCTAATCAGATATTAAGCCTAAGCTCGCAAGGATATAGCATTATTTAATAAATTTAAATAACGTAGCAATATTAATTTAATTAATCTTTTTATATTAATTAGCTTAACTAATATAACTTAGCTATATATTCTTTAATAAGATTTGCTAGTAAAACTTAAGGACTTGTAAAGTAATAACTATATTAAAACGTAAGGACCTAGTACAGTCAGCGTAGCAAAATTATAATATAAGAACCTAAAACCTAAAGTTATAACATAATCGTTCTTTTTGGACATCTAGCTATTATTTATAATAATATATATATTAATATTTATATATAAAAAAAATTATATTATATTAGGTTTAAAATTAATTATTTCTTAAGTAGACTTTTTATTTTTAAAAAACTTAAAAAACTTATCCTATAAAAAGAATATTATTCTTTAAATATTAAATAAATTTAAATAATAATATAAAATCTAAAACTTATTTCTTTTATTTAACGTAACAAGTATAAACCACTAATTAAAACAATTAAAAAAAAGTCCAACAACTTTTAAGTTTTTACTCTAGGCTTAGGTTTTGGTTTAATAAAAACAAACCGCTTTTAATGCTATGTTTCCTTTATACCTATTATAAGTTAAAAATACTCCACCTAGGCCAAAACTAAACCAAAGTAACCTCGTAGCTGTAAGTATTATAAACTAATAATAAAATCGTAATCCTTTTATAAAAAATAAGAATTTATTTCGATTTTATATAAATATATGCTTGCTGAAGGATCTATTTTATAAATAAAGCGTTAAATTTCTCTATTTTATAAAATAATTAATTATTTTCTCAGGCAAGAGCTAGCCTCTTTTTTATAAAGTTATTAGTATAATATAACATAAAGTTAATCTAAATAACCTATAGCTATAAAGCTAGAATTAATATAATACTAACACGGTAGTAATTAACGCTACAAATTATAAAAAACCTTTTAATAAAAAAGCTATAATTATAAAATTATAATAAAAACGTAATAATAATAATAATTTAATAAAGCTTAATATAATTAAAATAAAGCTTTTCTAATTATATGCCATATAAACCTATTAATTTTATTATAATATATATATAAATAAAGCTCTTAAAGTATAAATAGCTAGTTATTTTTTATATCTTATAAAAAATAGTTTCTAATATCTAGCTGCTACTACTAAACATCTAGCTATAAAACAAGCCCGTTATTCTTATTTCTAATATTTTTATATTCCAGCCCGAGCTATTAATTTTAATTAATCTTTAGGCCCTTTTTTTAAAACAGGTTACTATAATCTATTAATTATTTTAAACGATTTTCTCTTTCTGTTTGTATTTAAAAATTTTATTAATATTATTATATATCTTATCTGTTAAATTATTTTTTAGGTTTTTTAAGTTGTTTAAATTATTTAAGTTGTTTAGGTTGCTTAAGTTGCTTAAGTTTTTTAAGTTGTTTAAACTTGTTAACTTTTTTAACTAAATTAATAATAGACTAAGCCGCGTATAAAGATTTATTAATATAATATTAAATATCTAAAACTTTTTTAATAGCTTACTATAAACGGTTAAGTTCCTTGCTACTAGCTAAATTAAAAACTTTTCCACAACTTATTTAATGTGTAGACAACAGCAGCGTAAGCATAATTTCCTTTTTATTATACGAAAGTATATTACAGAAAAAGTCTAGCTCGAAAAAAAAATAAAGCTTTAAATTAAAAAGAATTAATATATATTATAAATTAATAAAAACCCAGCTTAAAAACAAATTAAATATAAAAACATATATAAAATAAACATATTTAACAAAGCTAGCTACATAAAGTTATGCTTCTACTAGTATAAAAAGTGTTCTAGAGAATAATATAACTAAAGTAGCAAAAATCACGGATCAATATTTCTCTTAATAACGTACTATTTGCCCTGCTTAAGAGTTATTTAAGCGTAATATTATAATAAATATTTTTTATTTTTAGTTTTATATATTTTTATTAACTTTAAAACATAAAACTTATACATTTTAATAATATTATTAACGGATAAGAACTTATAATATACTGCCCTAAAGTTAGAAAAATAATATTATGTTTTAGTTATACTATCTTAATAAACCTTAAAATTTAAAAAGGTTTATTAAGATTTAACCTCGCAAGCACTTATCCACGCGTCCTTTTTAATAACTTTATATTAATATATTACTTTTTTAATAATTGCCCTATATATTTAAATATCTAACTTAATCTAGAACAAGATTTTATATTTATAAAATATAGATTTTATTTATTTTTATGCGTTAATGATAATCTCCTTAGCTAATATAACATTTTGAACCTTTTACTAAAGTATTAAAACAATTTTAAATTTTATAACCAAATTAAGCCTGCTATTTAAAGCTTGCTCGCAAATATTTAAAATCATGTTTAAATATTCTACCGTTTTAAAAATTAGGAAATTAATACTATTTCTTTAACTATACCATCCTAATAAACTTTAAAATTTAAAAAAATATATTAAAATTTAACCTTATAAACATTAAGGGTTTTTTTTAAAAAGATAATCTTTGTAACTAAAGCTAAGGCTTTAATCCAGTATATTATTTATAACCATGCCCGCATTTTAAAACCTAAACTTAAAAATAATAATAACAATAACTAGTATATGCTTCTTTTTTATTTTAGCGGGCATAATATAGTACGATCATTTTTTTATTTTTATAAACTTTTGTTAACTTTTTAATATAAAACTTGTGCATTTAAGCAATATTATCTATAGATAAAGAGTTTTTAAGTTTTTTTTTTAATAATAAGCAAATATTTATATTCTATATTACTTTACTTGTCTGCTTAATTAATATTATTATAAAAAAAATACTACATCTTTACCACACTATTTTCTTTATTTAGGAATAAAAGCGAGCAGGTATTATAAGGGCTAGTATTTAAGGCTTAAAATAATATTCAAATCTTATAATAATCTTCTTAAGCATTAAGAAAGTATATAAATCTGTTTTCTTTTTACTTTTTGTAGCGAACCTAGGTTTATATATATATAAAAAGCTTTACATTTATTTGCTTAAATAATTTAGGTCTGTTTTACAGTATTTAATAAATATAAGTAGTTAAATTATCTAAACCTTGAACTATAGCTTAAATATTAATTTATAGATTAGTATTATAATATTATTAACTAAACCCTAGTAGGCAAGGAGTTATATATTTTTAATTAAGGTTCTTCCGTCTAATAACAAGTACATATATTTTATATTATTTTATTTATTTATTTAATTAATATTATTATAACGAAAACATTATATTATTAATATATTTATTAAATATATATTTTGTAAACCTAGGTTATATTTTAATATAGTTTAAAAAATAAAATCTTTTAGATTATTTTTATACTAGTAAAAAAAAATCGTAGGTATTATATAAAAAAAAAAAATTAAATAAAAAAAAAAGAGAATCAAACAAAAAAAAAAAAAAATTAAACAAAAAAAAAAAAGAATTAAATAAAAAAATGGTGCTGGATTATTAAAACAACTTATTGACCTAGGAATGCACGCGGGGTAGCTAAAAGTGGGATGTTATATTAAGCACGTAAATTATTGTTTTTTTAATATTTTTTAAGTTAAAAGGTCTAACTAATAATAAATCTACGGATAAAAAGCAATTTAGATTATAGGTTTAATTTTATGGGTATTTATTAATAATTAATTGTATAAAAAGTTCGTAAGTTTAACTGCCAATTAATAATAACTTTATTTAAGTTTTAAATCTAGCCCTGCTACTAACTTCGCTATTATTTTCGCGGGCTTAACATAATACCGCAGTAGTCTTAAAAACAAAAGCTTATTTATCACACTTTGTAGAATTGGATTAAATAAACACTAAGTATAATACACGGTTAAATAACTCTGCTTAAAAGTTATCCAAGCAAGCAATAATATTGCCAACTAATTAATTCTACAAAAAGCTTACAAATTTAACTTAAATAAAGAATAATCTCTAGGTATGATTATTAAAATTAATAATATATTTATTAAATCTAAAAAAAAATTAAAAGTATATGTTTAATTAGTAGCTTTAAAAAATAAAAAGGGATATAAGGAAGTTTATTAATTTATATAAAAAAACAAACATTAAGCTGCCACGCTACTATACCCCCGTTACCAGGCTATCTAAAATAATATAAAGTTCCAGGCTATTTAAAATAACATAAAATTAAAATCATATCTAGTTTATTACATATAATATTATTTTAATTCTATTTTTTCTTATTAACTCTTAGCTAGTTTATTATTTTTGTTAATTATTTTATATATAATATTTATAATAATACTTATATAAAACATTCTTTTAACTTTCTTTTAATATTATAAGCATTAAATAACCAAGGCTTTAAAAATAAACGCCTTTACGCTAAAAGAGCTATAAATAATAAAGCAGCGTCAAATCTTAAAAACTATCCCCCAACTATAAAAATGTGGCCTTAAAACTATTTTATTTCTGCCCCAGCTTGTTATATATAATAATTAATCCGTTAGAAAGAGTTCTTTTTTAAAAGCTTTAATAAAAATCCTATTCCTAAGAAATAATAACCTATGCATTAAATTTACAACTAAAATTAATTTTTATTTTTATTAAAGTTATTTTAAATAACTTCCGATTTATAGATAACTAAAGAACTATTAATACCTTTTTAATATTTATTACTAACTTTAAAGAGTTATCAGGTATTATAAACACTGCTAAAAAAATAATAGGTATTATTAAATTTAAATCTACCCCTATATTAAACTTTTGCAAAGCTTTATAATACCTATAGCTGTATATAACCTCTTTAAAATAATAGAATAAAAAAAGCATTTTATATATAAATCTTTAGCTTATAAATATAGTTGTTAAAGCTCCTTATGTGATAACAAGTATTTAAAACTTACCTTTACGTTGTTTTTAATATTTAAAAGTTATAACACCCTAGGCCGGCATTCTTAAAAGACACTCTTATAATTAACATTAAGGGCCTAATATAACCTTAGCTTACCCACGAGCTTAATATACTATTATAGTATTATTATAATATTTTTAAAAATAAAAGCTTATTTATTATATTAGCACACTTTATAAAATCAAACTAAATAAGCATTAAACGTAATATTTAAATAAATAATTATATTTAAATATTAATAACTACCCGCCCATAGCTGCCCGCCTGCTAAAAAGAACTTGTTTACTGAAGTAGTATTTATATATATTATAATTAAAGGGTTAAATTTCATGTAAAAGGTTAAGAAGTAAAAAGGGGAAGTTATTTATAAATATTTTTATATTATAAATTTAATTATAGATTTTAATTTAAAGACCTTACCATTTAACTTTTTGTTAAACTTAATCGTTATTTATTTTAATATTATTAGCTATATACCTATAAATTTATATAACTACGCCTAATTATATTAATATTGTTAAATTTTATTAGCCTAGGATTCGTACTTTTTAGATTTTACTTGTAGCTGTTTAACTTTAATAAAACTGCTTTTAATGCATTAATAGCTTGTTTCTATATATTAATTACGAAAAAAATATTATAAATTATTTCTTCGGGCGTTTTTAAAAGAAATAACGCGCTTTTAACCTTTAGCAATAAGGGCGTAATATATATTATCTACTAACTTTACCTTACTAGCCAGGACTAGGCTATATAGCTAGCTTTTTCGTATTATATATTATACAGAGAATTATTAAAATAATAATCACAAGCTTTTTTAAATATTTAGCTACTTATATATATATTAATATATATATATATTATTAGATCTAAATAAATCCCTATTACTTAAAGTACTAGCTATTAATTAATTTAATTAATTAAAATAATTTTTAATATAAATAATTATACTTAGAACTTTTTTTTTTTATAATTATAATCTTATCTTTATATTATTTTAATATATTACTAGTAATCCCTTTTAAAAAGCATATTAATTTATATCCTTTATTAAATTCTATACCATAATATATATGCTTATTTACTTAGGTAATTAAATTTAATTAATAATTACATATATAAAAAAAAATATAAAGCTAATTTTAATGCTTATTAATTACGTGCGCCTATTACCTAATACTTATAAATATAAGCATATAAATATATATATAGCTATTTCTATTAATTTATAAACAGCTCTTAAAACTCTTAATCTTATATAACCTAATAACTTTTTCTTTTTTACCTCGTTATTTTAATATAATAATCTACCTCTTTTTACCTATTACTTTAGTATACTTTTTTAAATAACATAGTTTTATAAACTGCCTGGTATATTATTAATATAAATATAAAGTTTAATATTTATTAAAACTTTTTTTAGTATAAATAGTTTAATTTTTTAAAAAAATCGTTTTTATATACTTTTTCTTATTTTTAAAATAAATTATTACTTTTTAACTTATAACTTTAATTATTATTAAATATTTATTTACTAGCTTGCTCTACGTAAGGCTCCTTTTAATCTATAAGTTCGCGTATATTATTTAATTAATATTACCAAAGGCTATTTATTATAGCTATATTTTCTAAATTAATAGCAAAAATCTCATATAAAAATCTATAATAAATAGGTTAGTAATTATAAAAGCTGTAACAGCTACTTAAAAAGCAAAAAAAAAAAAAACGGGAGAATTTCATAATCCCCTACTTTCCCCAGGTCTTTATATAAATAAATATACCATAATATAAAAAAACTACGCCTAGTTATTTATTTATTTAACTATTCTTAATAACTAGCTCAGCTAGCTATAAATAAAAAAAAAAAAAAATGCCTAAATAACTTATAAAATCTTTTTTATATTTTTAATTTTTATTAAAAAATTATTATAAAATAAAACAATAATAAATAACGTATAGCAGCTTAAATACTACGGCACCTTTCTATATACCCGGCTCCTAGTCCTGCGTATAAACTACTACTAATAAAATCCCTACTATTTTTTTTATTTTATAATTATAATACGTTTCTATATTTAAACGCTTAATAAAATATTAAAAATTACTTTTTAAAATAGTTTAATATATAGCATTAACGCTAGCGCTAGTATTAATATCATATTATCTCTTATAAAAAAAAACTTAGTAAAACTAGCTACTATTATAAAAAGCTAAAAAGATAAACTTATTAAATTTATTACTAAAATAAAAAACGTTTTTTAAATATATATTTTAAAATCTTGTCTTTTATTAATATAGTTTAAAATAAAGCTATATTTATTTTTTAAATAGTTAATATTTTATATTAACCTTACTTACTTTAATTTTAAAACAGTAAAAACTATATACATATTAATTTTATTAAAATAATATTATAAAAATTAAAACAATAAGTTATTTTTTTATAAAATCTAAATTAAAAAAAACATAACTTAAAATAACTTAAAACGTTACATCTTTAGCTTTAAAATTACCTCCGTATAAAAACAAAGTTCGCCTACCTGTCTTTTATTCTTAGGACCTATTATAAGTTAACATTTTAATTTATTTTAATAAAATACTTAATAACTTTATAAAACTCGCTTTCTTTTTGTTTAACCTTTACCGCCCTATAATATTACTCAGGAATTCCTACTTATAAATATTAGCCATATTTACTCTATTAAATAATCTAATAAATATACGTACTAATCTTATTATACCTTAAGAACTATATATTATAAGCAAGGCTATTATAAATAAAAGCAGGGGCTACGTTTTATTAAACATAAAGCTATTAAAATAAAAAACTTAACTAAATAATTAAAAAAACTAAAAATATTATTAAAATATGTTTTAATAATAATAAAAACAAAATCTAATTATTATTAAATAAATTATAAAATATTCTAGCTATAAATATATAATAAATTAAAATAAAAAAGTTTTAATAATTTTTTTAATATTATTTATATATATATAATAATAATAATAAATATATAAAGCAAAATTACCAGCCGTTCGGGCAAATAATAAATATAAATAAAGCAGGGGATTTATATTAAATAACTAGCTTTTTAATTATAGTTATAAATAGGAAAAACTAAGCTAGATATGTATTTAATAAGTAAAAAAGCACTTAAAATTACGCTGTTTATGCTGCTATAATAAAACACTCAAGATAATCTACTACGCGTTAACTTAATACACCTAATATATAAATAATAATATTAAAATAAAATAAGCGATTAAATTTTAGTTAAGGTTAAAAACGTTATAATATATTATTTTAAATAAAATTATAACATTTAAAACAATCAGCTTAAAGTAATATAAAATAAACATTATATTAATTAAAAAATATTAGCTATAAAAGTAAAATAATAAGCAACCTTAATAGCTATAACTAATTTAAACAAACAAAAACACTCTAAATAATAAAAAAAAGCAAAAAATAAACATAATATATAAAATGCCTAAGGTTAGACCACTACTTAGCTAAAAATACTTACTTTTTATTTTTTCCAAAAGCTAAATCATCCTTTTTATTATTATAATTTTATTTAATATTAATACTACTATTAAAATCACCCTTATCTTAATTTTTATTGTTATTACATGCGAAACAACCAGGCGTTTACCCCTAATCTTAAAAATATTTAATTTAATAAAATAAAACAAGTTTTTAAAACATTATTAAAAAAATTATTTAAATAATTATATAAGCTAAAAAATTTATTATATTAATTAAGCCGGGCGGCTTACACATATATATAAAACCTCTTATAAGTAAGATTATTATATATATAATAAGCTAAAACAAATAAACAACCAGAAATATAAATAATAAACTTTTTAAATATTATTAAATTTAATAATATAATCTTTAAAATTAACTTAATAAAGCTTATAACTTCTTGGCGGTAACTTATTAAAAGCCCGCAGAAGTTTAATTATTAATCCTATATAAAAAAAACCCTTAATTAATTTATATAATAAACAACTTTGTTATAAGTACCAGCTATTAATTCTTATATACGGCTTAACATTAAATAAAACCTATTAGCCTAACCACGTTATTAAAAGCCGTAGGTCAGTTTTTTATCTTTATTATACTAAGTTTTAAATATAAAAAAAAATCATTTATTATATTTTATAACTAATATTAAATCATATGTTTTAACCCTAAGCTAATAAAAATAATACATTTATTTATATTAATAACATTATTATTATTATTTATTATATATTATATTATAACAATATTTTTTAAATAATTATATTATAATTATAAATTATATATCTAACCTATTTTTAAGTATAAGCTACATAAGATTAATCTCTTAAATTAAGTTTAATTAGTTTATTTTTTAAGTACGCCCTGGTTAAAACCCTAGCTTTAAATTATAATTAATATAGTTTTTTAAAATAGATTTAGTCTTTTTTATATTAATATAATTAATCCGTATTATATACTAAATTAAAAACTCGAACTAAAAAAAACAACAAATAACCTAACGCTAAATCTTTATTACGCTATTACGTTTTTACGTTTTTTTTATTTTATATATATTTATTTAATTTTATAACATTTATTTTATATTTTTATATATTTTATAACTAACGGATAAAAAATCATGTTAATTTTATTATAATATATAATTAAATATTAATATAAGTTAACCTTTTTAATTATATAAAATAAAGTAATAATTATTAAGAAATAAATAATAATTATTAAATACTGCTATAGAAATTAAAACAAGTATTCTGGCTATAACGCTAACCTTTATTTACCTATTTATAAATAATTAATTATAACGATTAAATAAGTAATTATTTAAGCTAATAGATTAACGAGGTATTTTTAACGTTTGAACATATTATAAATAAGCAAACACCTCTTTATAATTAAAAACAAAAATAAAACTAATTAAAACGCGAGCTATTTAACCACCTAGCTATTTATATTATATAAAAAAAACAAGCGGGTAAAACTACGCGTATTCCGTTTAAAACAAATATAATATAAATAATAAGTTATATAATAGGTTATTATATATTTATAAAATTATTTAAATATAAAACATTTATTTTTAATCGTTTAATTTTATTTTTATATTAATCGTTTTATTTTTAATATTATTTAATAATTATATATATTAATTAAAAAACTATATTATTTTTTAGCTTTTTATTTATATTAAGATTAATAATATATAATAATAGTTTTAATTATAAGTAATAATATTTAATTAACTAGTATAAAATAAATTAGAGCAATAAATTTTTATCAAGCTATTATAAAATCTGCTGCTTTTATTAAATCTATTAGGGACCACAGTCTGTTATTAACGTTAAAAAAAAAAAATATTAATACGGTTAAGATTTTATTAATTAAAAAAATAGATATAAATATTAAAAAAAATATCTTTAATATAATGCTATTAATAATAATAATATAATATAGTTATTATTACGTTGTTTTTTATTTATTATATTAATTCTTATTTTAATACTAGCCCCTAAGATCTTTAAACACCGGCCTATTAGTAGGTAAAATAAATAAACAAAATAATACGTGTTCGTATTATTTAAAAGACCTTGTTTTTATAAAAAGTTCTAAAGGGTAGGCGCTTATTTATTATGCTGTAAAAAGTGGTTATTTAATAGTTATACACTTTTTGTTTAATATTATTAAAATAGATTTAAATAATAATATTAATAATATTAATAATTAAAAAATAATAACGTTATTATTACTTGTAATTGTTTAAAGTTATTTAAACATAGCTGATTATATTATAAAAAACTACCCTTAAAGCGTTATTAACAGGCTTAAGTACGCTTTAAAATATAAAAATAATTATTTAATATAAATATTAAAAAGTCTTTTTTAAAAGGATAATTATTTAAGTTTATAGTATATCCGTAGAAAATAAAAAGCTATATATTTATAATAAATATGTTAAACCGCTAAAAAATTAATTATTACTGCTACGTTATGTTATTAAACTTATTAGCTACGCCTTGTTTTTAAAACTTATAGCTTATAAGTAATTTAAATTCTTAAAATAAAAAAACAGCAGCTATATAAATTTTTTTATTATTAAACATATTACTTCGTTACTAACTATAGGCAATTAAACTAAATAAACCTTTTTTTATTATATAATATTTATTAAACATAATATTTAGTAGTCCTATTAGATTATTTAGAAGTCTAAGTTTTAATATTAATAAGGTAAAGCTTAATATATATATTTTAATTATATTATAAATTAGTTATATCTTAGCCACCTAGTTTTAATACTTTTTTTTAATCCGTACGTAGTACTAGATTAAAAGTTAAAGTTTTTTAAAATATTTAACTCTTTTTAAAAAGAACTCCTTCTAAATATAATTTCTATTAGGGGGTAATAAAATTTACGAAAGTTTTATATTATTAATAAAGTTTTTTAGAACAGGACGCTATAAAAAGGGTAATTACCCTGTAATTAAATAAAGCTTTAATACTTTAATTATAATATATAATAAATAATATTTATAAATAATAACTTATTACTTCTTTTTTAATCTTTAGCATATATTTTTATAACGTGTATATTTTTTTTATTATAGATTTTTTTATAATAATTAATACTTTAAGCTAGGGCTAAAGTTGAAAATACTTTCGAAGTCGTAGATCTTAGTCTTTTAAATAAAATCTATCTTTTATTTTATATTAAATACGAATTTTTTCTATTAAATAATAAATATACTTCTTTTAACCACTCTATCTTTAATCATTATTATACTAGACTGTTAAGCTTTTGGATTTCTTTCTAAGATAATCGTAGGTTAGCTTTTATAATCCTTAGAGTGTTTCCTTTATCTATATACCTTTTATTAATTAATTATAAGGGTTATAATCTTTAAATATTGCGTGCTTTTTATTTTAATTATTCTTTTTTATAATAATTATATTAAAAACATATTATTCTTTATTATTTACTTTTTATTTAATATGCAGGCCAGCTGTAAATACTGTAAATAATCTTATAAATATTAATTTTCTTGGTTTAAAAGCTAGCTAAAACTTATTTAATATAGCCCGTGCTATTATATTTTAATGCTAAATAGTTTTATAGCGATGTAAATAGTAGAATTATTATAAGGCTCTAACGAAAGATATATAAGGTAGGTATACATATAGCTAAAGTAATTTTAGCTTTTAAATAGACTTAAATTATTAAAAGTATATATCGTGTTTTTTAATAGGTTAGTTAACGTTTAAAAAAAAAATAAAAATTTAATTTTTTATTTTTTAATTAGGTAATTTATAATAATAATAAAAAATTTTTAATAATAAAAACTAAAATAAAAATAAAAATGTTATTATTTTAAAAATAGTTAAATTATTAGTTAAATATATTATGCCTTTTTTTAATCTTTAACGCCTTTATACCTTTTTTATAAAATATTAAACAAGGTCTAAAGGCTTAGGAATTTTAAACATAATTATAATTAAATTAAAAAAAAATAATTCCAAGGTTTCTTTTTTAATTTAATAAGCTTATTACCTTATCTTTATAAAGTGCCGTAGTAGTAAACCAGTTTAGCTATTATTAATATTATATTAATTTATATTAAATTCTTTTTTTTTAGTTTAACTTTGTTCGCTGCTAATAGCGTGCTATTATATTTTTTTATATTGTTTTATATAATCAGACGTTTAAATATAACTTAAAAAAAATTAATCTATTTATTATTATTTTAAATAAAAGTTAAAATATTTATTAATTTTTATATATTTATATAACATGTTATACTTATTTTTAAATATTATACCGTATTATTTAAAATAATTTATAGTTTTATTTTTGTATATTAGATTTTTAAAAAAAACCAGGTAATTATAATTAATAAAACATTTTATAATAAAATAATATTAAATATAATAAAATATTATTAATATTTTATATTTAAACATTTAGAAATTTTTGTTTTTTACGTTTATAAAATTAATGTTTAGCTTTTTTATAAATTTATATTAATAAGCTTTTTATATTATAAGCGTTTTTTTAAATATTAGGTATTTTTGCCTTAAGACTTGTAGTTAATGTTTTAAAATAAGCGTGCTTATAACTGTTCTATTTATAAAAAATAAACTATAAAATAAGATTAAAGTAGTATTAATGTTTGCTTTATTATTTAATAAAATAAATATAGTTAAGGCCTTTAAGTAAAAATTTTTAAATATAGCAAGGTAATAAAAGTTAAACGGGTAAAAATTAAGAATTTTAAAGTTTTTAAGTATTTTATTAATCTAAATAATAATATTAGCTTAAGATATGCTTTAAGAATAAAATATAGGTAATTAAACCTTGTTTTGCTTAAGCAACTTTAAACTTTAAAATAATACTTTGTTAATTATGTTTTTTTTTATTTTAAGTTCATAAAATAATAGTTGATTTTTTTAATTAATATAATATTGTTTAAATAAGTTAATATATGTAGTTTAAACTATTTTTTAATTTAAATAAGTAGAATAAATATATAAATATAATTAAAAAATAAAAAAAACTTTATTTTCAATAATATTTATTTATAAAATATTTATTTAAAAAATATTTCCTATTTTGGTAATAAACCTTTTTTATTTATTTTTCTAGGTTTTTTTAATAGTATTTAATTCTGTTAAGTTTTTTTTTATAAAAGAAAATATAGCATTAATATTAAGTATTAATATTATACGCTAAAGTTATTTTAAAAAGCAATTTTAAAATATTTTATTAAATTTTTAAATATAAAATTTTAATTATTATAATATAAAAGACGAGTTAGTTATAAAAATAAAAAAAATATAATTAAATTAAATAAAAAAAAAAATAAAAAAATTTTAATATCTTTTAAAGCTTTTAAATAATAAGCAATAATAATAACTAACCGCGTACTTTTTTTTAAATATATAGTTATTTAATATTTATTACATTTTTTAATAAGTTTTTTAATTTTTTTAATAAACTTTTTTAAATTAAAAAACTAAACAAGGCTTATAATTAAAGCTAATTAGCAGAAAAAGGAGAGAAATATTAAATATTAATAAATTAATAAAAACTTCTTACTTTATGCTTACTATGGGTTAAAGACTCTTTATCTAGGCCACCTAGGCTAAAAGCAAGCAGAAATTACCTTATAATTATAAACTAACCTTTATTCCATAAAATAATTATTATTATATAATATAAAATTAATTTAAATAATTAATAGTCATAAACGTTATATAATATAACATATATATAAATAATAATAATAATACTTATAATTAAAAAAAAAAAAAAAAAATTATAAGCAAATTAAAAATAAAAAAGTCTAAAATTATTCTAATTTTTAAACAATAATAATAATTATAATATATAATTATAATTAATTAACAAGCTAAAGAGCAAAAATAACAAGATTATTTTCTTTAAACCTATATAAACCTAATTTATTTATTTTTTTATACATAATACACATATATATGCTCTCTTAGAACTCTATTAGATTAACTAAATAATATATGCTTTTCTTATCGTTAACATGCTCCTTATAACTATTTTCTTAATCTTTTTATATGATCAACTTATTATAAAGCTTAATTTACTACAAATAATTTTAAGCTTTAAAATAATATTTGTTTAATTTATAAATTATCTTTAAAATATTACTACACTTATTTATATTTTAAAAATTTAATAATCTTAAGTTTATAAATATAATAACTTGATCTACTACGTTAATAACTTCTTAAAGCTTTAAAATCTATACGCTTATTTATTTTTATTCCTTTTAAAGCTTATTAAGTTATTATTCCGTTCTATTAACGTTGTTTTTAATTTTTTTAATAATTTATTATTATTATTTTTATTAAAACGCTATTATAAATTAAGTTTAATTAACTAGGGCCAAACTAAATTACTAAAAGCAGTAAAATAAAAATATAATTAAAATTATTAGACTTTTTAAATTAATATATATAAATAAGATTAATTAAATTATAATACTAAAATTAAACATAATAAATATTTATAAGTTTCTATTATTTTTTCTTAGTATCATGCTTTAAATTAATAGTTATAAGCGTATATAACCCTTGCATAAAAGGATGGTTACCTTATAATAAATTACAGCAGCTATTTAGGGCTTTTAAATATTTAATTTAATAAGTATAATTCGCAGCTAGTTTTATATAATATGTAGCAGCTATTAAATTTAAAGCATTATGGCCTAATTATAAAAAATAAATTAATAGCTTAGTATTTATTGTTTTATTATATTTAAAAATATTATATAAGTATTATATTTAATAATTATACCATAATATAAGAATATAATCCGGGCTGCTAAAATCGTTAATCTATTAATATAAACTTAAAACATTATTAATATATACTTTTAATAATATTATCTTATAATATTATTAAATAATAATTTATTTAAAAACTTTGTTTTATATTTAACTACATTTTTTTTTTTTTAAAATAAAATATTCTAGCAAAATACTAAACTTTATACAACCGGCTTAAGTTTATACAACTAAACAAGCTAAAAATCTAATTAATAATAAAAACGTATAATATATAAAATATAATAAATAAAGCGCGGCCTATAATTAATCCATATATAATAGATTATATAAATAATTTTATTAAAAACGTAGCGTTTTAAACTCAAGAATTAAGCGCCCTTATCCTTTATACTAGTAATTACTTCGTTGTTTATTTATTTGTTTATTTTTAAATTATAGAGCATTAAACTTGCTAGCTTTTATATATAAACTATTAAATATTTTTAAATGCTCCTAGTATATATTTTAAATTTATAATATTACAACTTAAAATAACACGAATAAAATATATTATCTAAGGTAAACTAGGTCTTAAATTAAAACGGAACTTTAAATTAAAAATTCGTAATTATTACGCTAACAGCAAAATATTTTATTAACGCGCAAATATAAATAAAACAACCCTTTATTCCGTAGCAGCTAGCACCTTGTTCGTAAAAATTAGCACATAAAATGGCCTAAAGCTTTTAAAAATAGCCCTGCATTATATTAACTAAAATATTTTTTAAAAGTAAGGCTTATTATATTTAAATAAATAAGCATTTATAAAAGTTAGCCAAAGTTAAAGGACATAATTTATTATTTTTCTTATTAAAGTATAGTTCTCGGGTGCTTTATAGTATTTATTTTAGTATTTTTTTTAATATTTATTATTTTAATTAATTTAATGTTTATTTTATAGCTTAGCTTTTAATAATTCTAATATATTTTATTTTTAAATATAAAAACATGTTTTAACGGAAATATTTGTAATAAAAAAAATAACAGTAAAAAATAACTACGTATAAACCACTACAGCATTTATTACTTTTTATTCTAACCCTAAAGCTTTTTTAAATTTTTTAAAAGCAGGCCCGGGTAATAGCTGCGTAAACCTATTTACTACTTAATCTAAAGTAGACATATATTTAAAATTAACTTTTTTAGCAGTTATTTGCTCCTAGCATTATTAATCTTAGATTAATATATATTTACCCTTTTTGTATAATAATAGGTTATAAAATATTAAAATAACCTTTTAATTATTATTATATATAATAATAAGTACGTCATTTAACCCAGCGTTTAGTTTAAATAATAACCTTTTAATTTAAATAACTTCTTTAAAAGCCTGTGTTTGCCCCTTTAGTTTAGCTTTAAAAAATAAAAAAAATATTATTACAAAACGTTACAAAATAAGTATAAAAGCATAAGCCTTTAGCCCGTGCTTATATATACTAGCTACAAAACCTCTACTATATAAATAAAACTTCTTTTTTTTTATATAATAATAATAAATTAATATTAAAACTATTAATAGTATAGACCATAATAAATATTATTAATTAACGTTTTAAACTCTAGCTAACTATTCCGCTATTTAAATTAAAAACATATTTTAAAGTTAATTAACAAATTTCTTTATAAGCTCCTTAGTTTAAATCAATATAACTTTATAATTTAATATTACTTTTTTTATATATTAGTTTTAAATTAATTGTAGTCATCACGTACTTAAGTATTTATTTTACTGCTTTAATAAAAAAAGCATTTAGTTTTGCTATATACTTACTATATTTTAAAACAGCGAACATAATATCTAGTCTAATACTTAATATTATATACATTAATAACCCGGTAACTTTTTAATATTATTTTCGATCCTTTCATTTAGTTATAAAATTATCTTTAAATACTTTAATCTCTGTAAAAATAAAAATATAAGTTAGTTTTACTTTTTCATGTTTAGCTTATCTAGGTCCTAAAAACCGAATTCTATTAAGACCTTTTTTAAATAAGCTTGTTCTAATAGTTTTAAAATGTGGTATAATTAATCATGCTCTATAATTATCTTTAAATAAAATTTAATAAAATTTAAATAACTTATTTAAAACTCTTTGCTTAATGTTTATTTAATGCTATTAATTTTTAAAACTTTTAATTTAATAATTAAAAAATTATTAACATATATTACAATATAATAATTACCCCAAATAAAAACTCCTATATCTAAGTTTAAGCTATTAAATCCTAAGCCCTCTAAAAATGTTACAAGCGTTTTGTACTACACCTTAAATATTTATTTTAACCTATATAATATTTTATTTAATTTACATACTTTTAACAAGTCTTAAACAAATTCAAAAAACTGCTTAATATATATATCCTCTACTACTTTTCCATATAAAAACACCGTCTTTACGTTTATTTAATAAATTTTAAAATCCAAAGTAGTAACAATAATAAACAAAATCTTATAACATATAAGCTTAACTATTAATATAAAAATCTTATAAAAGTTTATGCTACTCTGTTATTTTAATCTCCTAATTACCTATTTAACCTTATACTAAACGATCTCTTTTAACTTATTCCTCTTTAACCTATACACCTATTTACCAAACAACACTTTAACGCTAAATAGCTTAATAACTATTTTTCAAGTTAAATTATTAACCAAGGAGTTATATTTACTACCTATAGTTTTGCGCTACTTATTCTAATAAAATAAGATTATCTCTAACTTTACTAAATAATATACTGCTATCTAAATTAAAAAAAGTAAATAAAAAAACATAATTACTGCCCCCTTGGTTGTTATTTTCTAAAATAATAAAAGTATCCTTAAAAGTACTACTTTCAAGTGGAAAATCATTATTATACTCCTCAGATACATTAAAATCAAGTATATCACGTAAAAGAAATAATATTATTCACTTTTTAATAACTAGTTCGTTATTTTTATTACTAATAATAAAAAAAAATTTTAATATCCCCCCTAGAAATAAATTTAAAATAGTATCCTTTAAGGAATCCTTTATGGTCTCGTTAATAAAGCTCTATCGAGCCCGCTTTTTATCGCTAGTTTTTTTTAAAATTTAATCTAATAATATATAAAGTATCTTTTAGAAAAAAGTCACGTTATTTATATTTATAACCCTTCTACTTTTTAAAAAGATTATATAATTATAAAAGCTCTAATATTAATACCTTAACATTCTATAAAGCAGTATTCTTTTTTTAAACGCTAACCTTTTTTTATTTAATTTTAAGTATTACTTAACAGTTTTTATTACCATTATATAATTATACACCAGCGTATACTTATACTATTTCTTATATAATAACATGCTTAAACAACCGTTAAATTACTATATCATAATATAACATGCTGTTTAAGTAATTATAAACTAATATTTTTATAATATGCTATTATTTTTAGCCTAACCTATCATAAATATTATTATAAATTAATAAACATTAATAACTTGTTTATAGTTGCTACCTTATTAGTGTTGCTTTATAGCAGTAAATAATATTTAAATTCCCTAGCTTTAATAAAAATATTCAAGCTCCCTGCTAATATTTTCACTAGCTTTATTAAAAGTATATACATAGCACCTTTGTTTAAAACGTTTATAATATTTTAAAAACACTTAAAAAACCTTAATAAACTCTTTTTTAATTTTAAATAATAATACCTAGGTTATTTTTAAATAATTATAACAAACAATAACAAAGTAACTAGATCTTTTATACTCTTTAAAAGCGCTTTTTAATATACCTGCTATATTTACGTATAATAATTCTAAAAAGTATACGCTACAGTAAAAAGTTCCTAAGTATAATGTTTCTTTTATTTTTATTTAAACATAATACTTATACATATAATCTAATCTTTAAAGCTTAATATACCTTACCTTAATTAATTTTTTAATTAAAAATTCGTTAACGTGTTTAAATTTACTATAAAGCTAATTCAAAATTAAATAAAAAATAAGTAATAAAAATAGTAATAATAACTTTTATATTAGATTCAGGCTAATTAACTAAATATAAGCCATTATGTTTAATTCTTCTTAAAAATATCTTATTACTTTTTAAAACGTATGCTCCATTGCTTTAAAAAAAAAATTCAGCACCAAGTTCTACTAATTAAAAAACAGATATAAAGTTAGCTCTAATTAATAAACAGTATATAGCGTCCTTTAAAATAGTTTTCTTTTATTCTCTGTTAATTACACTTATAAACATATAATTACCACGCTAAATAACCTATAATATTAAGCTACTAATCTTTAATATTATAAAATATAAAATATTATAAAAGTTAATAAAACTACTCCGGTTAAAAAACATAAAAACACTTGCTCCATTATTAATTATTAAAACCTTTTTTAAAATACTTACCAAAGCTTTAACTCTTTCTTAAATAATAACTACAAATAATATACTAATAACGTCTCTAAAACAACTTTCTTTAAAAATATTATTAAAAAGTTTTCTTGCTACTTTAAAGCTAATACTATCCTAATTTATTTTACTTTACAGTTTTTTAACCTGTAATACTAGTTAAGTAAATCTTTAAAACATAAAAAACATTAGCCCTACCTATATAAAAACAACAAATAATTTTAACTCCATAAACATATAAGCCATAAAAATCATATAGTCTAAAGCAGGTTAAAAAGGCCCCCTAATTAATATAACCGCTAAAAAAGTTACAACGTTTTACCTTTCCCCCCCTACGGCTATATTACTTTTAAAGCTTTACTTGCTAATCTATTTCAGTTTTTTTTTATACTATTTAGCATGCTTACGGCATTATTTATTATCTTATCCAAGTAGCTTTTAGTCTAGGAATTTTTTATAACAGATCCTTAAATAAAGTTTACCACAAAAGCTATAAAACTCCCGTTTATTATTTTGCCTTATTAGCCGTTATTATTATTAATAGCCTAAAAATTAGCTTTTATAACTAATAAAGCAGTTTAAATAACTTGTTCCTTTTATTTTTATTTAAATTAAACAACAACATTTATAACTTTTTTAATATAACTACTATTTAACTTATTATTAACAATTTAATAATATTATAATTAATAATAATTAATATATATTAATATTTAAAATTAATTATAAATAGCTAGAGGTTATTAAATTAAGCCTTATAATTAATTATACGCAACAGAATTCCTGCCTTTATATAACGTGCAATCTATAAATTAAATCCATACTTATTTCTTACCTTCTACGGGTTAAAATTTTATAATATAATCTATAATCAGTTTTAATTATTATACCTAGCCTAAATATCTTATAATAAAAATATAATCAAAAATATAAATCCAGTTAATTAAAAATAAATATTACACTATAACACTTATAAACTTTAGCATAGCCAGTAAATAGCTATAAAAATCCATTCCGCTATATTTATATAAAATTTTACCCACTTTAGCTACAACCTTAACTTTAAAAATAATCATTAATATAAACCCCAATAAGATACACTAAAACACCACGCATTATAACTTATATTTTATATAATAGCTAGCGCAGCTGTTCGTTATTAACCCTTATTACCCCGTTATTATAAACCTATTTAAAAAAAACATTTATATTATAATCATCCTCCTATATTTTTTTATCCTTTTATATTTATAGTATTAAATATATATTAGCATTAAAAAGCAGTTTAAAAATAGCTGTAAACAATTTAACAAAGCAAATAACCGCCTAGAATCATTTATTAAACAAAATATTACAAAATCAGATTAATACTTAAATAAAGCTCAAGAACTATAAGCAAATGTTTACAAAAATAAAATAACTATGTTTTAAAACCCTTAAAAAAATAAAAAAAACTTAGCAGCTTATTAATTAATATAAAGTTCGAATAAACAATACCATTAAAAATAACGATCAAAAACTCCAAAAATAAACTAATATATAATAAAAAAAGCTAAACAAAATTAAAGCTAGCTATAAATATAATATTAACCACTTAAACGTAAAAACTAGTTTACAGCTATATAAGCTATAAAATAACTATAATAAAAAGTTTATATAAATAAGGCTAAACCTAAAAAGTAAGGCAGTACCCTCACGTATAAAAAGTCCTTAAATAATTATACTTAATAATAATTAACTAAAATTACTTTTTTTAAAAAAAAAAAGCGGATTTAACGTACTAAATCCATTTAGATCAGATTTTAAGCACTTTAATAATAAGTCTAAAAAAGAGGTGAGCGCTTTTTTAAAAAAAAAAAGCTCCTTAAAAGGACAGAGCTTTTTAAAAAAAAAAAAGCTTTTAAAAAAAAAAAGCTTATCCTTCTGCCGAAAACTAAAAAAAAAATCCAAAGAACTATTAATAAAGCCAGCATCAAAAAGTAAACGTTTAAAAACACTTATTAAGCTTAATTCCAACTTAGATCCTTTCGATTTATCTAATTTCTCTAATTCTAATAGTTTAAATAATTTAGACCGTAAAATTAAACAATCTTATCGTTTAAAAAATAAGAGAAAATCTCTTTGTTGCTTAGTTAAATATAATAATAATAAGCAACTTAAGCTAAAGTAGTAAAGGCTTAAATTTACTTTTAACAAGAAAAACTACCTTAAAGGATCTTAAAATTAGTTAATATATTAACGTAATCTAAATTTAACATTAAAAACAATTAAATATAAACCGGATAATCTAATTAATATTAAAAGCAAGATTATATTCGTTTAAACGATCACTTATACTTATAAAGCAGCCCTTTTAAACCTAATCAAAAACATTAAAAAAAAGACACGTATATTAAAAATCTTTAACAAGATTTATAAAACAATTAATTATACGTATTAAAAAAACATTAGTCATACGTATTAAAAAAACATATAAAATAACTTTATTAGCTATAAATATAACAAGAAAAACCTTATAATCTTTACTTTAAAATAACAAAAGCTTATTTAATAATATAAATCTATTAGAAAAAAAATTAGCTTTAATTAATAAATCATTTTATTTTTAATAGTAGTTAAAAAGAAAGCTTCTTAATAATACTCTACCATTATTTTTATAATAAAGCAAAAAAAGTATATAATCTAAAAGCTTATTAATAAGTTTAATAATAACTTTAAAGGTTATATTAGCAAAAAACCTAATCATAGAAATAAAAACAAGTTTACTAACAATATTATTAACAAAAATTCTAACAATAATAATAATAATAATAAAAGTAATAACAAAAAAAATAAGTCCAAAAAAAAGGGCAAAAATAAAGAGAACTAGGACGAAAAGAAAGGTCCCAAGTGTTTTAATTATAGTAAATAGGGTTATATTATAAAAAATTATCCTAAGCTAAAAAAAAACAAAAAAAGTAATCGCTTAAAGTGTTTAGCCCATAATTATAAAAGTTATAAAGTTAAAAAACAAAACTTTTTAGCGGGTTTTAAAAATATTATCGCTTATTTTACTAACTTAGACTTAATTAACTTTTATAACCTTATAAACTTTTATAATAATAAAATTTAAGCTAAAAGGCGTTTTAAAAAAGCTTTTAAATGCTTTATTAATTTAAAAAATCTTAAAGATGTTATTGAAACCTTTAAAGAACTTGCTTATATTAATAAATATAATATGTTTAATATATATTATATTAAATTATATAAGCATAACCTGCTATTTAAATTAAGATCTAATGTTAAAATTATAAATAATAAAACAAAGTTCTAAGACGAAACTATTATTAATTTATTAAAAAAAGTAAAAAAATACCTTATTAACACGGGCGGCGGCCTTATTTAAATAAAGAAAATCGGAACAATTATTAAAAGTTTTTGAACCTTTAATAAAAGCAAGCTAAACGTAACTATCGCTTATACGTTATTTATTTTAAATCTTTTCCTAAATATTTTTTTTAAAAAACGTTTTTATTACGTAGAAGGTTATTTAAATAAATATATACTTTAGGGTAAAGCTAGAGTAATTATTATAAACATAAACATTTCTTAAAAAGGTTTTTTTTTATAGCTTTATAACTAAAAAGAGCTAAAAGTTAAGGCTTTTTTGGCCTTTAATTAATAAAAATTCGCGTTAAATATAATAAACGAAGTCTAAACGGTTATAGATCTATTTTATGCTTTAATAATAAATAGTTAAGTTCATATAATTAATAAGCTAAAAAATAAGCTTATTATATAACATTAAAAGCTATGTTATCTTAGCATAAAATAATTAATTTAAATAATTAAATAAATAATAAGCATTAATATAAATGAAAAAAAAGTCAAATACTTCCTATGTTTTGCCTGCGATCGTGCTAAAGTTAAAAAAAATGCTTTTAAAAAGGCTATTTAGTAAGCTAATTATTTAAGCGAAATAACCTGGGCAGATTTAAGTTAAATCAAGCCCGTATTAATTAAAAAACATAAATATTTTATTTTTATTATTAATAATATTAATAAATATTAGAAGTTTTAAGCTTATAAAACAAAAAATAAAATTAAAAATATAGTTAAATCTTATATTTAATTTATAAATTATAAACTAATTCTTTAGATTTTTATATATAACAAGATCTATTAAAAATAATGCTGCATAATTTATATAAATAAAAAAAAAAAGTTTAACGTAAGTAATTCTAATTATTTCTTTATTTATAAACTAGTATTAAAATAATATAACCAAGCGATTAATTGATTTTATATAAAACAAAGCTAAAGCTACTTTTATTTAAAACAAACTCCTTATTATATTTTAAGATTATAAAATAGTAGCAATAATATATATCCTAAACAGGATAAAATAATTAATTATAAAAGGTATAACTTTTTTATAGCGATTTTTTAATAAGCTTAACTAGGGTAAAAATAATCACCCTAGTTTTAAATATTTATAAATTATTAACACCTGTTATATTATATTTATTGATAAATCAGCCCATGTTATAGTAAAAAAACTAGACGCCTGCGGAGCAAACATAATATTCTTTAAATATAAGAATAAAATAAACTATATTATTTAGCTTATTAAAAAAAGTAAAATATTATAAACGTTGTACGTTGCTTTTTATAAAAGCACTAAAGACCTTAATAACGTTTTTAACTTATAAAATATTATTTGTTCGCTGCTTTATAAGGTATAAAAACGTTTATGTTAACAGCACTATAAAAAAAACAGGTTAAACATTAAGAACAAAAATCCCAACATAATTAAAAAGGACCTATTTAATAAGGACATATTATAAAAAAAAAGGCGCCCACGCAGGCAACCATAATAACCCTTAATAAACATGGAGTAACTACGGGAGGAGTTTACGTTTATCTATAAGGCTCCGAATAAGCACCTTAATATAATCTACGCGTTTAAAATAGCCTTAAGCTAAAAAAGCGAGTATAATCAAAATAAAAACATTAAAAATTCTTTAAATAAAAAAAATTAATAAAAAAGTTAAAAACTATAAAATTTATTAAATTAATACTATATATGTAGCATTAACAAAATTATATACAATTACTATTAAATTTATTAAAAAATAAAAAGATCTTTATATAAATTATTTAAAAGAGCTTTTAAAAGTGTTTATAATAAAGTTATCTACTCTTAACAAGCTTTTTTTTTTTTTTTTTAACCTTTAATTAATTAAAATTCTAAATAAAATCCTTTTTTTTTTATATAAGGGCGCTTGGACCCGTTCTAACAGCAAGGGGTAAAATCCTTTTTTAAAAAAGGGGGATAAAATCCCTTTTTATAAATAATAAGTATAATACATATATATTATTTTATTTATTATTATAGAAAGTTTTAAAAAATTTTTAAAAAGTTTAAGGGGTATTAGCACATTATATAACAATATTTTATATTAAAATAATAACACACTATAAAAACTAGCGTTTAAAGAACTAAAAGCTATATATATAAGGTTTTATAACAATATCATTAATTAATCTAAAAATACTAGACCAAGGGTTATATAAGCCTTAAAAGCTCTTGTTAAAAATGCCTTAAAAACCTAGCAGTATAAAATTTAAAAAAAAGCACTTAATAGTATTTCTATCTTAAAGAATTTAACATAATTAAATAATCTATACGTAAACAGAACAAAACTTCTATTTTTATTTACAAATAAAAGCGTTTCTACTAAAAACTACCACAGACTACCGCAGAATTAACCCTAAAAAACTAAAAGGTTATTAAACACGGGCCCACGGCCCAAAAAACAACATAGTTATTAAGCCACGCTCTATTATATAAATTCATGTTTACTTTTTTACATAATACTTAGCAGTTTATATTATAACATATAAATAGTACATACTATAATAAAAATATATATTTTATAAATAAACACGTTATTAAAACATTTATACTCTATAATAGTTTATTATAATAAACTTTATCCATCCCTTCCTTTATTTATTAATATACCAGGTCCTTATATATAAGATTTACTAACGTGTTATTATTACTAATAAAACGCAAAGCTATTTAAAAAATAATATTTATTAATAAATTATAATTAATGAACAAAAAACAATTATTTAAACAATCTAATAGCTTTTAAACGTTATTTATATATAATCTAACATTAAGCCGTTCTTATTCCCTTCACCTAAAAGCGCCTTTATTTTATGCTTAGCTAAGCCGGCTATTAAAAAACATATAAAAACATTATTAAAAAAAACATAATTAAATAAACCTAAACCCCTATAAGCGGCCGTAACTATACAGCAGCAGCAAAACGATTTACTTATAACGGAAAAGTATTTAGTACTAATAATTCTTTATAAGCTGTAGTAATAACAGCTAGTTTAAAATAAATAAAATAAATATATCTAACGATTAACTGCGAAATAACAACATTTTTACTAATACCCCTAGCTTGTTGGGCCTATAACATAATAAAGCCAAAGACCCTAGGGCTATCGCGTAGTAGCTAAACTTTACTATATAAACAAAGCTTAATTAGCTAAAAGCTAAAGCTAACAATAGCATAAAGCAAAATATATTAAAAACCAACCCTTAGATCTAACATGTAAAATAAGCGAAGCATTTTTAGAAATTTTACATAAATATAAAAAAAAACAAACTACGTGAAGCAGCTGCAGCCCTACCAGCGCAGCCCTCTAGCAAAAAAAAAAAACAAAACGCCTAACAAATAAAGCTATAAATAATATAAGATAACGTAGCACGGGTTATTATACGTAGGTCCTAAATAACCTATACTCTTAAGCCCGGCTCTAATATATTATATAACTTGGCCTACAATAATATAACGAAAAAAAAGCTAAACAAGCTATAAAAGCCTGCTATATTACTTAAAACGCTCCAGCAGCACGTAAAATACTTTAAAAAGGTTTTTATATACTTATAAACTATAAATTATAAATATATAAAATATAAAAAATCGGCCGGCGTTCTAGCTTATAAAAAAACAAAAAAGCTAGCTGTATATAATATAAAGCTACATATATAAAATTATATAAAACAATAATACTTAAACAACTAAAAATATATTAAACGCGGCCATCGTCCAGCTTTTAATCGCTTTATTTAATTATCTACTTTATAAAACAATATACGAAAACATTTTAATTAATACCTTAGCCATAATAAGTATTATTAATAATAATAAGTAAGCTTAGCTTAACTATTATACTATAATTTATTTAGTTATAATTTAAATAATATATTATCTCGTGCTAGTTTACGCGTTAAATTAACTAACAGTTAATATTATAGCAAAACAAGTAGAAAGCCTAACTAAAAAACAAGCAAAGAAAACATCCTCTGGCTTTTATAGTTATATATAACCTATAGTTTAGCAATTTATAACGGTATCGTTAAAAAATATAACGCCTACGCCTTTTGATTAAATCCGCGGCTCTTGGACGTATAGGCGAAAAATAGCTAAAAACTTGCCTT
Source organism: Xylaria scruposa (assembly GCA_022385635.1). Taxonomy (NCBI): domain Eukaryota; kingdom Fungi; phylum Ascomycota; class Sordariomycetes; order Xylariales; family Xylariaceae; genus Xylaria; species Xylaria scruposa. The sequence continues at coordinate 2,145 of MU280262.1, read as the reverse complement.
TAAATAATAGTATTATTTAAGCAAAAAACGAGCTTTTTTATAAAAACATTTGGTTTATTATACTAAAGCTACATAATATATTTTTATAATTTATTGTGAAAATAAAAAATATATTGTGGTCAAGTTTTTTTTACCTGCTGGATATAAAATAAAACCTAATTCCCTTTATTAATTAGCTAAAGCTAAAAAATAACGTAAATAATTAATAAGTTAAGTACTCGTTCCTGTCTAACTTACGCAACAACTAGACTATAGGCAACCAGCCGGGCTTGCGGTAGCTATACTATTATATTATTATAAATAATCAGCTATCCTAGCAGTAATTATAAAATAAAGCTATTATACGGCCTATTATATAAAATATTTATCATTTAAATATAATAAAAGCATACGTAAAAACTTTTAATAACTTTTATTAATAACTGCTCGCGCTTATTTATATGCTTAACAGCCAGCTTAAACATATGCTTAAATTCCTTGGGATATATATATAAAACATAATTATTAGTAGCACTTAAAATTTATTTATTTATTAAAAACTCGTTATATTAATAACCTAGTACTATAAAGGGTATACCTTATAATAAAACATAAAAGTAATATATTGTTTTTTATTAGCAAAAGTGGGCGAGCTATTTATATAATATATATAGCTTGTCCTCTTGTTTTAGTAAACGGTTTAAGCTGTTATATAATTTATTAGGCAATTTAACCTTTATTTATAGGCTATTAATATAGTAGCCAGCTCTTAATATAATAAAAATAAAGATATTAATAAAATAAAAAATAAACTAGCAATAATAACAAGATTTTTTAATATTAAAAGTAATAATAATAAAAAAGGAACAAAGAGAGCAACGCTGGGCTAAACATCTGGTTTTTATTATAAAAAGTATGGTTAAAGGACTAGATGTAGTATATATTTAAAGCTTATACCGGGCGGCTTTTTAAAATATAGATTAAAGTAGCTAAGTAATAGTATATTATAATCACGATCAGTTATAAATATATTGTTAATAATATTATAGCAGAAGGTAATAATGTTTTTAATTTTTAAACGGGTTATAAGAGCTGCGTTATTAAAATAATATACGCGCAGGAAACTTAACAAGGCTTATTTAACATAATATAACAAAAAACCTAATTTTAAAAGGTTAGCTTATAATAATACTAGGTATTTTTATTAAAAAAGTTATTAGGCTTTTTTTTTTATAACAAGTAAATACTCTTATTTATAAGTAAAATAAAGCTAAAGCAAGTAAAATGATTTAAATAGCTTTTAAAAATAAATATAATATAGCGCCTCCGTTAAATATTAAATAATATTACGGCCAAGTTCCGCTTTAAACAATAGCCTGTTTTATGTGCTATTTAATTAAAATATAACTTTATAGTTTAAATTATTAACATAAAAAGTAAAAAAAGCTTATTGTTTTTATTGCTAACATATACTAGGCTAGATAATATAACGATTATATTTGTTTTATTTTTTTTTTTTTAATAAAACATGATCTAACGGTGTGAAAAGCTTTATATTTTAGCTAAAGTGTTTTATACACGTAAAATGCTTAGCTTGTTTACTTTGTTTATTTTTGCTACGCTGGAATCTATAATAATAAAAACATTTTAGCAGTTTTTAAGCCAGGCCTGCGTTTATTTTTAGCTAAATTAAATTATAATAAATAAATATTACCTATTATTAAACATAGTAAAAAATATAAGCAGGTAGTTTTATAAATGTTTTTTAAGGTTAAAAGTTATATTAAAAAAAAACAAAGTATAAAAAGTATTTTTAATAATAATACTACTGCCGTAAAATAAAATATTATTTTATATTTAAGTAGGCGTTAATTTAAAGCATGTATAATTATACTAATCTTTTACTACGTGGGACAACTTATGGTATATTGTTTAGTAGTATATATTAAATAACGGAGCTTTTGTGGGCAACTTTATAAAAAAGCACGTGAAGCATATATAAGCGTATTATGGCCTAGATAGCAAAATAATTATATATAATAGCATGATTACGCATATTAAGTTGCTAGCGAAGCAGCTATATATTGGGGGGCGGGGGCGGGAAGGGTTAGGGTTAGGGTTAGGGTTAGGGTTAGGGTTAGGGTTAGGGTTAGGGTTAGGGTTAGG